>JAQHUG010000224.1:1412056-1438602 GCA_028555095.1 Dicrostonyx torquatus | reverse complement strand
GAATCGAAGATCAAGATATTAGTATTAAGAAATGAAGACATGCTGAGCGGTGGTGGCGCACGCCTTTAATCCCAGCACTCGGGAGGCAGAGGCAGGCAGATCTTTGTGAGTTCGAGACCAGCCTGGTCTACAAGAGCTAGTTCTATGACAGGCTCCAAAGCCTCAGAAAAACCCTGTCTTGAAAAACCAAAAAAAAAAAAAAATGAAGACTTAAAGAAAGACGGCAATAAATATGAGTATTTCATACTATCTCCCCTGTTGTATTGTCAATATTAGTATGTAAAATTGCATTTTTGAGGATTTCCTAGCATTTTCAGTTAGTTTTTATTTCAAGTTCTTTACTTAGATTAAATATAAATCAAGCTTATGCTTTTTTGCCCCAAAAATATAATAGCAGTGTCAGTCTAGTGTATCATATAAGAAAAATAAATAATTTTTGAATTCATTTAGGTAGAAATGGCATTGCTATTCAAACATCAAACTCTGTTCTTTGCACCTAAGTTGAGGGTCTATTCAGTTTGGGGCTTTGTTCTTGGTGCTAGGGTCTCTTTTTTGTTTTTTGTTTTCTTTTTTAAGGTTTTCTTATTAAGATTTTGTTTTGTCAAACCTTTTACTTATTCAAGTTTTATTTACTTTTCTTTGTTATTTATAGTTTAGTTACATATATTTATTTTATTTCAGTAATACTATTTCACTCTTCTTCATTTTTTTCCCTAGGATATCTTGGAAAGAGAATGGTTTAACCTCTTTCATATTAATATCAATTTTATGCAACAGAAATTCTTCCTCACTTCCCCATTATTCCCAAAGCACCCATTCACAGCAACAACAGTTAGAAGTCCACCTGGGAAGCAGAAAGCCATATATTTCTGGGCAAGTTTTTGCTATGAGTGATAGAGTTAATAACACTACAGGAATATCTTTTCCTAATCCAATCAAGGAGAAATGGTTTTTGAATCCCAGTGAAGGATAACTATGAAGTACGAGTTATTGTTGATATATATGTTACAATTTTAAATATTTTGTCAAATAATGATTATTAAAAATGTGTGATAAAATATTATGTATATTTAACTCTATTTCAAATGCTAAATGTATCATATTTAGTCTTTACACAGTTTCTGGAATCCACTGTTAAAAGGAAAACTCAATCCTTAAGGTTTTTCTCTGGCCTCCACATTCAAAATGGATGCACACACACACAATACACACAATATTAATAAGTTTTAATAGCACTGTTGAAAAATAAGCACATTTTAACCAAGAAGAAGAGCTAATAATTTTTAAGTTGTAAAAACTTAAGGGAAAAGTTAATGAATGAAAATGGTTGTTAGATGTGTGTTTTTCATTTATAACTTAAGAAGGGAAAATGAAGTTTTCATTATGTAAAGTTTTTCTTTCTTATGCATAGACCATTGTCAGCATATACTACTACACACTTGTTCTGAATGGAGCTTTCATATTGGAAGATACAGAAAATCATCATTGCCCGTAGATCTTCTCTAGGCTGAGGATTGACAGTGGATTCCAATACTTAGTATTTTTCTCCTGGGAAGCACAGAAGGCCATAATTTCAGCTTTCAAAGCACCACTTTTTGTAGGTGCCCCAAACAAAACAAAAACAAATAAAATATAACTTCAAAAGAAAATGATCTTGGTTACTTCTAACATGAGAAATTTTGTCTTTTTTTTTCCCATGGGAACAACACATTTGTGTTAGCTGTTCTTAAAAGTAGAAGTGATGAAAGTTCAGAAGGGCTATCTATGAAGTTGCGGGAAATTCACAAATAATTTCTTATTCTTCTAAGTCACTGATATTTCGGGGCATTACAATCAATGTAACATGTGATTTTTAATATTTTTTTAATTTTTGATTAAATCTAAAATAAACAAGAATGATCAAAGGTATTTTGTTTGAAATAGGTTTGGTGAAAAATTGTGAATTAATGAATTATTTTAACTAATTTTCTTGATAAAAATAGATTCAAGAAATCATATAGTATAAAAAGTCCAATTAAATCTAACACTTGAGAGCTTGAGGTAGTAGGAAAAAGTATCTGTTTGCTTGTGTCAGATATTTTATTTTCACAATGAGTAGATATGAGCAACCATGGTGGCACATCTATAATTCTAGAATTTTTAGTGAATGTATGTTCATGGTTATACTGGAAAACAGAGTAGCATTCTATTTTAAAACAAAACATACCAAGCATCAGTATAAAATAAGTAAAAAAAAATAATGTTTTTTTGGAAAAATTGTGATTATTTCATATGAATGTTACTTAGTTATATAAAGATTTGGGTCTATAAAAATATGTTCATTCATGGTAATTACTATGAAGGTTACTTTACAAGTTTTGAGAACTATTGGTAAATTCATCATAAGAGACAAACCAGGTTATTGGAGAGAAGCTTTATACAATTCTACATGCTACTATCCTGAAATGAGAAAAAAATGTCATTTGAATGTTGGTAAATGTTTAAATGATAGTGACTTATTAATGTGCCTCCCTCCCCCCCCACGCGCGCCAGGAGTGGACTTTAAGATGAAATTTCTTCTGCAAGATGTTTCAAATACTCTATTCACATCGTATACACTGTAAGGAAAACTAAAACTAAAATGTCCCATAGAAATATTTTGAGTAGAGAATGGGTCTAGTAACAAATTTTGATAAAACCTTTAGAAAATTTATTTCAAAACGTGTCCTACGATATTTTGTAGGTAGACTGATAGGACTTTTATACTTACAACAAATCTTTGAATGTGACAAACTTAAGAAAGCTATAACAATTATGGGAACCTATGTCATTTTCTAGTTTGCACAATATGTAGAGTTATAAGAATGCCTTTGAGTGCAACATGAATTTTTTTCAAATCTGTAACAACACATACATATTCTCTTCATTAATAACATTTGTTTGTATGTAAAATTAAACATAAATATCAAAGGAAAAACAGATTCCTTCTTTATAGTTATTAACTATTAAATGTTAGAAAATATTTTAATTTGTGTTGTAAATGAGAACCTGTAATGGAGAAATGAGAAATTATTATTAGTTGATTTTGTTTGCCATTGTATAAACCACTGAGTATAATGTTGCTTTAACGAACACTCTTGTGTTAGAATGACGCAAATTTTGTTTTATAAAAATATGAAACAATGAAGTGCATAAAATCATATTTAATGTGACTTTGGTAGTATTTCACAAAAAGAAGCCTGAGGCTACTGCTGTCATCTGTGTGCTTGTTTTTAATGTGCTTTACTCAATAGCCTGTACTTTCTCATCTACAGTTATTCACAGGACATATGTCATCTGTTTGGCCATTGCACTATCATTCCTTTACCTCTATTCTCAGCAGCATGATCCACAGGGATGTGGGTCAATCATTTGATCCTGCAACAAAGCACTTGTGAGTTACTATCATCTGAGTCTTCACAGTAAAAACAGATTTATTATTGTTTTAATTCTTGCATTGAATATACTACAAAAGCAATTTCAGTAATAAAGTGTTTATTTTAGGTCACAGTCTGAGTGTTGGAGTACAATAAGAATAGGTCGACATTGTGTGGGGAGACTAAGGTCCCTTTGTTCAGCTTTTTCTCGTGTTCATACAGCGCATAGAGACAGCACATGCAAAATTGACTCTAACACTTAGAGTCAACACTTCTGTCAACCTAATATAGAACCACACAGACATTTTAAAATACTGGTTTCCATGGGGATTCTGAATTTAATTCAAGTTGATAGTCAAGCTCAACCATAACAACCATCTTTTTAATGTGTATTTTTTTGAGATTTGAAAAAAGTGGATTTTTCTGTATGCATGTGTCTATATGAGTTTATCTGCAGTAAGTAGATAAAGATGTCTTCAGAGAATGCAGGGCTCTGTAGCTTGAGTTAAAGGTACATTTATGGGTACACAGAACTAAAGGTGGATACTTTTTAGGAGTATTAAGCATCCATAACTTCTGAGACACCTCTCCAGCCTTTGCTTTTGTTTGTATATCGACTGATACATCTACATTTTTATGTATATTATATGCCATGTATATTCATTATATTATGTACATTTATTTTATATTATATTGATTATATTATACATATATGGCATTGTATATTACATAAATAATATAATATGTACATATATGTGTAAATATGAACACATAGATAAATAAATAAATGATTCTTAGATTTGTCTAATTCTTGCAGTACAATATAAATAATAAATGTTTAAAAAGCCAAATTGTAATTGTATTATTTCCTAAGCTATTTAATGGATCAATATGACATTTCTCTGGAAAGTTTTCACAATAAAAAATCTGAACACTACCGTCACATATACAAATATGCAAGCATACAGATTTTTTCACTCATTACTCACCAATTTAAACCTTGTAGTTTCATTTAATAGCAAAAAAGAACATTTTAATAAATAATGTCTGAGACTCTACATGTATAGACATTTTTACTTGTCAGTATTTTCTACCAAAATTCAAACTACTTGAATAGAACTTGTATTGCACTGTAGAGCATGCACTATAAATAATTTAGAGGTTATTTAAATTATATGGGAGTTAGCTCATAGTTTATATGTAAATACATTGCCACTTTGTACAAAATAATTTAATGTCCATGAACTTTTATAGCCGTGTGTGGGAAGGATTTCAATGACCAGCTGTCACTGTGAGTACATGAGATGTACAGTGTTCTCACAAGTCAGGCTGCCTCACGCTTTAATGTATCATTTTATATTACCCAGTGTATGTGTTATGTAATCATTGCTATAAGATAGGCTCGTGTGTATGAAAAATTATTGTCTTCTTCTGAAATTTATATAAATTATGCAGTCAGTATAAAAATGAAATGACATTCACAAATAATATTATAAGTCATATTCAGAAAGACTAATACTACAACGTGTGTGGATAGTTTCACCTCAGTTTTTTTACCAGCTAGAATCATCTGAGAGTAAGGAAGCTCAAGTGAGAAATCCCTCCATAGACTAAGCTGTAGGTAAATCTTGAGGTCATTTCCATAATTAATGATTGATGTCAGAGGGCTCAATTTACTATGGTTGGGGCTACACCTAGGCTGATGGTCCTAGATTCTACAAGAAAGCAGGATGAGCAAGATATGAGAAACAAGCCTCTAAACAGGACTCCTCAGTGGCCTCTGCATCAACTCCTGACTCCAAGTTTTTATTCTGAATTCCTGTCCTGACTTTTTGGCAATGGATAGTGAGGTGAAAGGGTGAACCAGATAAACCCTGTGCTCCCATGTTGCTTTGGTCATCATCTTTCATCTCAGCAATTGTAACCATAACTAAGACAGAGGATTTGATCAGATATGAAATCTTATTGAGAATAAAAATAAGTAATTGAAGGGGTGGTTTGTCAAACTGTTTTTTAATTAATAAGTTGCCCTATGTATTAAAAGAGCTATATATCTGCTACAATCAAGATAGAATATAAATTTCTCAAATCAGTCATAACATCAGATTATTGTGTCTAGAAATACACCTACTTACATATGTTCACTTGATTTTTAACAGTTAAAAGACAGTTCAGTGGTAAAATGCATATTAATAAATGGAGAACTAATGAGTATACATGAAATTGCAGCACCAAGAAATTTTATCCACAGATTGACAAATAAACAAACATTAGCTCAATAAGATTCTGACCTTAATTATGAAACTGAAAATTATTAAGCTCCTGGAAGAACATAAATAAAAATATGTGTCTGTCTCCTATGGTTAATGAAAGATAGTTTTATTAAAATAATAAAAGCATAGTCTAAGAAACTTTCACTTTTCTTTGAGATGTCATTAATTTTGAGATTTTTTTTCTCTTTGACACTGTTCCCTTGCAGAAAAAATATAGGAAGATATTTTAATGTATTATATCTAATAATGAATTTATATCCAGAAACCATACCAAAGGATCAGGAAGGTGACTGAATGCTTTAGAACAGTTAATTTGTAATCACAAGGGTCTGAGTTTGGATCCCTACACCCAAAGTAGAAGTCAAAAGACATCTGTATGTCTCACATTAGGAATAATTGAGAGTTAGATCACAGAAGTCAGGCTAGTTGAAATAATGAGATCAAAATTTTCTGACTTTATCCTGAAGACTAAGATTGGAAGTGATATAGACCAGGTGACTTAATGTTTTCCTTTCTCCAAAGCAATGTGCATGATTATATATATATTTTTTCCTTTATTATTTCATTCATATAATACATCCAGACCTAAACTTCACCTCCCTTCATTCCTGACAGAAGCCCCCTTTGCAACTTTTCCCAAGCAAGGAATGCTCCTCCATTTCTCTTCAGGAAAGAGCATGTCTTCAAGGGATATCATCGAACCACGGCAAAAGAAAATGCAATGAGCCTAGATGTAAGCGCTCTGGAAGAGGCAGCTTGCAGAAGGAAAACGTACCAAACAATAGGAAAAAGGAGTCAGAGATAGCACCGTTCTCCTCTGAGGAGTCCTCAAAATCCCCAAGCTAAACAGGCGTAACATATATGCAGAGGACCTATCACTCTCCCATGCAGGCTACATGATTGGTGCTCCAGTCTCTGTGAGACTCAATGAGCCCTCTTTAGTTAATTTTGTATTATTGTTCTCCTAGTGTCCTAATTGATTCTAGCTCCTAGATTCTTTCCTCTGCCTCTTCTGCGGGGTTCTCTGAGTTCCGACTAGTGTTGGGCCGTGGGTTTCTGAATCTGTTCCCATCAGCTGCCCGAGGCAGCCTCTCTGATTATAATTAAACTGTGCAAAGATTTATTAGAATAGTAAAATATCAATAGGAATCTATGAAGCATAGGTAATGAGTAAAAGTATAAAAGGAAAATTGGGCTTGTCATTAGAACTTAGATGTCTCTCATTTTATATCTTGTAAAAAGCATGTGTTGGATGCTAAAAAGATTGTGTTTTGATCCCATTAATAGCTGGAAATGAATAATCAAAACATTTTAAGTGACAGAATGCTGCATGTTCTAGACCTGCATTTCTGTTTTGCCATCTTATTAATCCAGAGGTAAAGAGAAAAAAGAGCAACTCATACATTCTTTTTTCTTCATTTTGCACCCATATACAATCTAAAAACATAGTTTAAGTAGTATAAACTATGTCAATGAATTAAAAACACAAATGAAAAACTATTACTTGATTTTATGATTCTTGTTTATCAAATAAATGAATATGCTTGTATTTATGTAAAACAAAATTTGTATATTTTTAAATGTTAGAGAGCTTAATTATGTGTATTAGACAATATAATATGTACTGTAAAATTAATTATATTAATCACACCAATGACATAAAATTTTATTTCATTCTTACATGGAATGAAATTAAAAAGAATTGGAAAGTAATGACGTGATGAGTACACTCATACAGAAGCAGAAGCAATTATTAGAAAATATATTTAATAGCAGAAAAAATGCACAAATCAATGCTGAAATATATAAAATCTAACAAAATGATAATGTAAGCTATGTCCATGTCAGAAATCTTAATCTATTCAAAACATTAGTTTTCTCAATGCTTTCTCTGGAATCAACTACCCTGTCCAGAACATCAACATTCTATTTGATAATTTTACAATTCATATTGATAAACAAAGGCTTATATTACATAAACTTTTAAAAAGAAATAAAAATTCCTATATGTGGTAAATTCAAAGTTTATTATAAGTATACATAAGTGAAAACAATGTGATTTTGGAATGGAATTTTATAAACAGATGAATGGAACAAGAGAGTAAATAAACTTTGTCTGTCCATCCTTCTGTAGAGGCATCTTCTGCTCTCTCCCTTCTCCTCCCCTCTAACACATTCCTATTTTTTCTTCTCTTTTTCTCTCTTTCTCCCCCTAACTATATAAACTCTATACCCCCAAAATTAAAATAATTCATATACTGTTAATTCTTTTTGTCATTGATGCCAAAGCATATTTTTGGAAGTAACATCATTTTACTACTAGATAAAGTAAATATTTAAAATTTTCATGATGGATTAATATTAGAAATAAGTTTCTTTACTTATTTTAACAATATAATGTAATTTGAGTGGATAAGATCGTAATGAATGCAAGCTAAAAGTACAAATTTCTTTACAGAAATCCTGGGAGAATATCTAACTCACACTTGGCAAAAGAAATATTATGTAACATTCTAAGCACACACAGTGTTACAAAGAAAGAAAAATGAAATGACAGTATATTCATTGCAATTTGAACTTCTTAAAAAACACTGGTTGCATTATTGAAAGTTAATTTACAGACTAGAGGAAAATATTTGAAAGGCATTATATAACAAAATTACTGTTGCATTCAGTAATTAAGAAAAAAGCAAACTTCTTGTATCTTTTAAAAATTAACATAATTTATCAAAATGTATATGTGTGTGTGATTATAACAAGTTCAAGCACATTCATACAAGACTGCTTACCGATTTCACTCGTTAAGGGACATAAAAAAATTAGAATGGGAGCCGGGCGTGGTAGCGCACGCCTTTAATCCCAGCACTCGGGAAGCAGAGGCAGGTGGATCTTTGTGAGTTCGAGACCTGCCTGGTCTACAAGAGCTAGTTCCAGGACAGGCTCCAAAGCTACAGAGAAACCCTGTCTCGAAAAACCAAAAAAAAAAAAAAATAAAAATTAGAATGGAGAAACTCTAACTGACACTTAACTATTTGTAGTTCCAGTATTTAGGATGTGGAAGGAGGAGGATCATAAGTTAAAGGTCAGCCAGGGCAATACATAATAAGTTTATCGTCAGTAGACTATGCAGAGAGACCCCCGTTTCAGAATAAAAACAAGTGTACAATAACTAACTGCACTATGTATTAACATGAGAGATAATTCCTCCAAAAATCATACAAATACTTGTGATCTCACAAAATGTAGGTAGATATATTTAATATGTTCTTTTTAAAAATAAACTATATTGGTTGTGCCTAACTTAAAAATATTTTAATTTTAATTAAAAAAGAATTATGTAATCAAACTATACTTATTATTCCTTTAAATAGGCAATTATATATATTGAACATGAAAGACTACATTGTGCTTAATTTCATCTTTTAGGCTAAGTAAAAATCCTTTTGTATAGTCAACACCTGAGCATAGATAGGCTATTGCCACAAAGAACTCTGCACACTAATGTCCAGAGGTAAAACACTAATAAAGGCAACCCCCCCCCCAAAATCCACAATGACATCCTTGTTAGGGGAACCTTGTAGCTTTTGTTTTGTTATACCATAATTCAGCAGATATTTTGGATCTTTATTGTGCTATGATCAGGGTCATGTGCAGTCAAGGAGTATATGACTTGTTCAGAGAGATAAGACTGAAAAGAACATGAGCAGACTACAGTTAGTGTAAGATTAATACAAGTTGTCACTTGACAGCCATAATTGAAAATATGCATTTAGTATGGGTGAGTGCTTACCCACATTTTCCCAGATGTTGACCCTTCCCTTTGTCCACTCCAGTTGGTATACTCTCAGAGACCACAAAAAATAGTGGATAATAACCTACACGTAACTCAAAAACAATGCAGTACTTGATAATCAGGTGTCTGTATGTGAATCTCAACAGTCAACAATCACAGCTGATGAAGGGGGTCCTTCGGGCAAGAACCTGCTCTTGTCTGGACTGCTTAACTGGATATTCAGGATGGCAGAGAAATGACTGCTAAACTCGCCTAAAGCTGAGACGATCCTTCAGGGTTCATGCTTCATGAAAGAGTCTGCTACACTTTTTGCAGGACACATAAGAAAATGACTGACAAATTGCCAATATAAGCAGAACTGTATTTGAAATTTCCTGTTTCGTGAAAATATCTGCTGGATACTATGGGCCTGAAGGCTGAAGATGGATGCCCCAATGGTACAGAAAAAATTTGGGTGACTGTCTGGGAAGCGAGATGTCACTGTCAATTCTAGAGTTTTGGAAGTTGCTTACAATGTACTTCCTGTTTACTTAGATAATATTATATTCTTCTGGAGTCTTTGATGGAGTTGAAGAATGGGTAAATAGAATAATTATAGTTTTACTTAGGTATGATAAAAGTAAATATAAATATTATAACTGTAATTCTTGCTTGAAAACTGTTTTGTTATATGCAATTTTACTATGTTAAAGTTAAAGCCTCATTTTTGCTTAAACAGAAAAGGGAAAAGAGTTTAGGAGTACCTTCTGCCTTTGTGTTGCTTTCATTGGTTAACAAAGAAAAAGCTTTGGATCTATTGTTATGGCAGAACTTTCTTTCTTAGGGAAGACAGAACTGAATGCTTGGAGAAGGAAAGGCAGAGTCCGTGAGAGGCCATGGATCCACCAGAGACAGATGCTGGGATTTTACCCAGTAAGCCACTGCCACGTGGCAATGTACAAATTAATAGAAATGGTTTAACCCATTAAATAAGATGTAAGAATTAGCTAGTAAGAAACTAGAGCTAATGGGCCAAGCAGTGATTTAATTAATACAGTTTCTGTGTGGTTATTTCGGGTGTAAGCTTGCTGGGCAGCTGGGATGAACAGGCAGCTTCTCCTTGCAACACATAGCTGTGTAATTCCTGCCCAGCCTCTGCAGTAGAACTTCTCAATGATCTTCTGTCCACTTCAGCTACCTTATAACAGGCTGGAGGAATCTTCAAACACCTCAAAACCCACTCTTCACGTGTGCCATTTCCACATGGAAAGAGATACACACTCTCCTGAAAGCCCAGACGGTAAGCATGGGGCTCCATCCTTTGTAGCAATCTTGGCAACTGCTCTCTATCTGCCATTTCCGCATGGTCCTAGAGAAGTGGAGTCAGTCATTTTGCTTTATTTCTTTTATTTGATTATGAATATATATTTAAAAGGCATATTTAAATAATATATTTTGATTGTATTCTTCCCCTCCCTCATGTCTTAACACAAATTTATTCCTTTACTATCCACTCAAATTTCAGTTCTTTCTCAAAAATCAAATACCCAATTCAACAATCAAACTCACAAAAACCATGGAAATTAAATAAAACCTGTCCCAAAATAAAAAGAGACACCACCACCTAACACTAACTAAATAAAATCACACAACAAAACTTAATGAAGTCCATATGTTGGTTAACTACTCCTAACTGTGAGACCTATCCTACAGTGAATGCTATACCTAGTGTCATTCTATTAGAGAATACTGATTTTACCTTTCTTAACTAGCGCAAGTGACAGTTCAATTGTTATTCTTTACATTAATATCTAGGTTTTCATTTGTTCATCTATTGATTCATTTAAGAGTATGATAAAACAGAAATATATTAAGATAAAACTAAAACTATCATATTTAAGTTGGGCAAGACAAATCAATGGAAGGAAAAGAGTCCAAGAGAAGGCCCAAGAATCAGAGAGCCATTTGTTTGCACACTTGAACATACCATAAAAAGAGAACTGAAAGCTATAATATATACACAGAGGGACTGGAGCAGATCTGTATAAAACATGGTCATGCTGATTCAGTCTCTGTGATTTTATATAAGATTTTTTCCCATTTATTTGGAGGACCTTGTTTTCTTTTCACTTTCCATTTCTTCTGGCTCATCTCCTCCACTTCCTAGGGGTACTCTGAGCTCTGTGCAGAGGGAAGTGATTTTACGGAGGCATTCTGTTTAGACCTCTGAATAATGTCTGCCTCAACACTAATCTCTCTATTTTTTTTCCCATCTGTTGAATGAAGAAATGTTCCTGATGATTGGTGGAGGCAACTATCTGAGTATAGCAGAATATCATTAGTCATCACTACATTTTTAGAATATAAGCAAGTATTATTTGGTTTTATCCTAGGTCTCTGTGCTATCTAGTCTCAAATTATTGGCACCTCAAGCAATGTCAGATATGAGTTCCATCTCATGGCATATCAAATCAGATATTGGTTGGTAAGTTCCATGAGCTTTGTGTCACCATGACCCTAGTATATATTTCAGATTGTGCATGATTGTAGATAAGACTTTGCACCTGGCTTGGTGTTTACATTTCTATTTTGATAGTACACACTGCAAAAAAATTAGTTTACGATGAATTTATATACGTTTATTTGTAATCTTTTAATTCAGGTAAATTTCTAACATATACAAACAAATTACCTTCTATCACTATGAAACCTAACAAGTAAGGATGCTTCTATGTGACTTATTCATATTCTTTAATGAGATAAAAATTATTAGTAAGATTTTTTTCTGTAGTACTCTGAGTACTACAGGAGAAACAAAATGCTTTGTTAACAAATACCAGACAATGCACACATCCATACACATATGAAAGCATACACATGCACACACATACATATATGCAAATAATGTGTTTGTGTGTGTTTGTATGTATATATATATTCATATTACAGTATTGAATCAAACATTTCATTATTGGGGATAATGGCAGCCTTTCAAGACATTTAGTAACTAACAGACACAATACAATTGAATAGCAGCAACTACAGCCTAATTTCCTAAATTTTGAGTATATTTTTCTGAGCTAAAATTCTTAAGGACTAAATAATACCTGTAAATAGTGACAAGAAATACTGCACAAATAAATTATAGTTAAATATTGTCAAGTTAATAAGATGTGACAGGAGCATATTACACTGCTAAATGCAATTTTGTCATTTATTACATGATTTGATTTCTTTGTGATCCATGGAGATAAACTAAAATACTTAGTGACATTTTTTAATATCCCCTCCTCAAAAATGGATCAAAGATATAGTGATATTGTTTAATATTCCTGAAATCTAAAAAAAAATTCTAAATAATTCTACAACCAAATCAGTTTTCATTTCCAGGAGTATTTTATCTATGAAAATAATCATTTTATATGCTTAGATAAACAAAACTTCCAAAAAACACATAAATATCCTTTTAGTCATGAAGATATAAGCATGACATTGGGAAGTGGAACAAATGTTTTAATATGTAAACATTCTCTACAAAATTGAAATTAATATTCTTCATTCATATTCATAATTCAACTTTAAATGTCTGTCCGAGGAATGGTGTGTCATTGTAGCTTTATGATTACTCAACTCTTTTTCTGGCTTCTTTCATTTCATTAGGCTTTTCAAAATAGAACACACATTTAAATTATATTTATATTAATTTCTAGTTTTCATTAAGTGTATTCCAGAAAATGATATGGCTTATTTTACATAAATCTTGCATTTTTCCAGGAAATTCATCTTTTTCAATATTGTACCTTATTATATTTTTGGCCTTTCAGAAAATGTTATTACTTCTTTTAATTTATGGATGATACACTGCCCAACATAATTAAAGACTTGTGATATATGCATGTAATTGAAACACTGGCTTTTTATGGCTAGAATGCAATACAATGATTCTCCACTCAAGAAATTAAATCTGTCCCATTTTCTTTCTCCATTTATACATATATATGTGCATGTATGTGTATATATATATATATAGCATTTGTATATACATTAAATATAAAAATATAAGGGATAAGGGATTATATGAACATGGAAGGTCAAGATCATGATAGAGAAATCTAGAGAGAAAGTCTCTGGGAGCTTATAAACACTAGACTCACAATTGTGGAGTCTGCATGGTACCTAACTTGGTCTTTGCAAGTGAACAGCAGTTGTGTAGCTTAGTTTGTTTGAGGCAAAGTAACAAGTATATGTCCCTTTTCAATGAGCTGGTTTTGTGTATCTCATTCGGTATGATGGGATGCTTTGCTCAGCCTTGATGCAGTGGGGAGTGGCTTGGTCTTGCCTCAATTTATTGTGCCAGACTTCGTTGATTTCCCATGGATAGAAAAAGCATTATGTTTTCTGTGTAGTTAATGAGGGCTGTTTTGGGGGGATGTGGGAGGGGACCTGGAAGAATGTGGGATTGATAACTGTGGTTGTTATATAAAATGACCAAAAATAAGTAAATGATAAATTACCAATTAAAATTTCCATTCAAATAATACAATTTTTAAATTTTTATTTACGATTGAGCTTATTTCCTTAAAAATATTATACTTTTTTACTCTATGAGACAAGAGATAAGACTATTTTCAAGAGTCTCAGACATGCATGCATACTTGATCAACTTATCCACTCAAATAAACCAGGGCATAGCATGAGCAGGAAAGCCATATAGTAACTTATAACACTAATCAAATTTAATTTTGCATATATAGATTTCTCATAAAACTAGTTGGTGTAGGAGGGTCCTCCTGTAGGTGGGCGTAGTAGACAGAACAGAAGGCTGGGGAAAAGGGAAGTGTATCAGATGCCATGTTTCTCCAGCCCAAGATGGACTTTGGTTAGAATCTTCCTGGTAAGCCACGACCACGTGGTGATACACAGATTAGTAAATATGGGTTAAACTAATATGTATACGAGGTTAAAACTAATGGGCCAGGCAGTATTTAAATGAACACAGTTTGTATGTAATTATTCCGGGTATAAGCTAGCTAGGGCCAAAAGCATGTCTGCAGCTGGGAGCTGGGCACCGGAGAACACAGCCCCCACAGCCTGCTCCTCCTCGTTACTACAACTAGTGAAGATATCCATAATGTTATAAACATATAATTCCTTCCTGTATTAACTCAAGAGTAATATTAAGTAAATAGTCATTTTATTTTCTAAGTGTCTCAAAGATCATGGGAAAGTTTATTTTGTGCTTCTTTTTAGCAAATTCCTATTCTTTTTCAACCTCTCATATATAATCATTCTTTGACTTTTGTTTTCTAGAATATAGCAATAACTTCAAACACAGAGTTATGAGGCTAACAATGTGTTTATAGTATGAATAGGCTTAGTTTTGGCATAAGATTCAATTTTGGATGATGTGGCTCTCACAGAGAGATGATTAAATAAAAGATATTTGACCTTCCTGTCGATTATCTGTCCCCAAGTACTTAGGAGTTCAGCAGGTCCATTAGCTCTTGTTTGGCCTCTTAAACTGGCTTGTCTCAGGAGTGTATAAGGAACATCCAAAGGCATTAACAGGTTATTAAACACTTTAGATGATGAAAATTTTATCTCCTTACAGGATCACAAGTAAGAATGTCTTTGCATTAGAGATTCTTCAGTAGAGAGTGAATAGAAAGAAAATGATACTGAGTCACATCTTTGGACATTCAAGAAACAACTAAAATATAGTTTGTACATTCAAAAATTTAAATTCTTTTTCATTTTTCAATAGTCAGTCTCACATCTATAATAACAATCTACTATATTTTATATGTACAACCTTAAACTGAATTGAGTCATTTTATTTCCTTTCTACTCTATTATTAATAAAATAGTACCAAACAAAATAAATAAACTAGATTCTTTTTATTACTTTCAATTCTTTGTTACAAATTTCTTCACTTTTTTCTAGGATAATTTTTGAGAATATTATATGATATAATACAATTACATTTAATTCAGTAACAAGAATAGTTATGAGTAATGCTTAAAATACTGTGTTTTATTTTCTCTATAGCATATTATTTTAAATTTATAAACATATATTAGGCAGTTATTTTTTGGTGGGCTCCTCTAAGAGTCATCTCCTAGTTGATCCTTGTCTGAATTTCCAAGTGTCAGCTCCCATTACCTAGAAACACGTTGTACCCCAAAACCCCAGTGGTCATAACTATTAGGATCCCAGAAAAAATTTCTGCCAGATAACATATAACCCCACTATTCTTCTAAGAATCAGAAACCAGACAACAGAAACTGAGGAACAACACAATACCCACTCAAACAACAAAAGACCAGATACCAACTCCTAGAATTACAACCTTCCCTATCATGGATGGCTAAAAGCTTTATTTAAAAAAATTACAACAGCCACAGCAAGATAATATGTTTCCATTTCACTAGAGAACCCAAAATACAGTAGAACCCAAGCATGGTAACATAGCTAAAACACAAGGCTTAGACCTTGAAATAGCTTTTAAGGATATGATTGAGTTACTTAAAAATTAAACTAATAAATAGCTTAAAGACATCTATAAAAGCAAAAACATGGAAAATAATTCAGCATTAAAGGCTGGAAAGTGAAAAAGAGTCAATAATAGATACACAAACAGAGGGAAATCTAGAATAAAATGTAAAAACTCAAACAGGTATCTCAGTGGCAAGACTAACTAACAGAAGAGAGGGAAGAGATAATCTTGGGTATTAATGCCACAAAGAACTGCATATGAAACATAAAAAATTAAAAATGATCCAGATTTTAAAAAGGCAAGTAATTCTGGAATATTATGAAAAGACAAAAAGTATGAATAATTGAAGTAGAGGAAGGAAAAGAAGTCTAGGCCAAAGTCACAAAATACTCTCACCTAAATCATTTTATAAAATTTCTCCTAACAAAAGAAGGCCTATTAAACTACAAGGAGTCATATAAAAGGAGACATATTAGAATAATACCTGACATCTCAGTGTAGGTGCTAGAAGCTAGAAGTGCCTGGACAGATACTGTGAAATAATCCTTCTGTACACTATTCGTATTTTGGTATTACTACTAATAAAACAGTTGGGCAGAAAGAGATTGGGTAAGACAGCCTGAATAAGAGAGAATGAAGAGGGATAGAGTCAGAGGAGGCACCAGCAGAATTAGGGAGAAGGAAAATGAGATGCTATACTGATAAACGTTAGCAAACAACATGGCAGAGCATAGATACGAAATATAGGACAATTTAACATAAGAGTTAACTAGTAACAAGCCTGCACAATCATCTGAGCTTTTATCAACAATACTAAGTCTCTGTGTGGTTGTTTGGAAACACCTGCCAGGATGGGGAGCAGGAAGTTGAGACAGGAAGTGTTCATTTACATGTGGTATTCAATATGTGGCTGAGATTTTTACATAAAGCCTGATAAAGTTTTTAAAATTATTCTAGACACATAAGAACAAAGACAAACATGCCTTCTTGGTAGCTTCCTTTGATGGTGTCTGTTAGCGGGCAGTGAGAGTGATGGGTAGAAAGGTGCAACCCCTTAAAGAAACAACTTCCTGACTCAGTGCTAGTGGCAAAAAAATAAGCAAATAAGTAAATAAATAAAAATGGGTGGCTCTCTTCAGAGTCCCTGCTGTCAAACATTCATAAGGTGTTAATTATCAGTAGGAGGCATCCTATTCAGTGGTAGCTTGGACCCAGAAACATCCCAGAGGGTGGTGAACATGGCTCCCATTTTTCCATTGGTGATACATGAACCTCTGCATGAGACTAGTCTCTGGGGCAAGCTGAACCAGACAGAGTCAACTTCCAAAGTCACCTCTTTGGTTCTTGCCAGCCATGTGGCTTAGCTGTTTATAGACTTATGTGCTCAAAAAAAAATGAAAAGAAAAAGAAAAAGAAAGAAAGACACATTGAAGATACAATAAAGACAGATTCAGAGAAAAAAATTCAAACCTGTTGCATTGTGTTTAAGAATATATATAGGTTTGGGAAAGGAAAGAAAATAGGTTAAAGAAAGTCTTCTAAAAAGAATAGAATAATAAAAGTATAATAAGCTGCATAAAGTTAGAAAACATACAGAGAGTTTAGATCATATGAGTTATTGTGTTTTCTTTGAAATTTTTTGATTGGTAAGAGAAACTAGATTAAGAAAACTGTTAGATTAGACTAGACTACATATTTTAAATATATCTTTACTTCAAAATTTAAATTATAAAAATGTGATACTTTGGCTATTCTTTTATTTCCAAAGAAAATGATAAGCTGTGGATTTATTCTGGGCTAAGAAAATAAAGTTTGATTGAGGAAGACCATCTAGAATCCTGACTATATACATACAGAAACCAACTGAGAAGAACTATAAGACACATGATGTATATTTTTGCCTTATCAAATACAAAATAAAAGATTGTCTTTTACTGACCTGAGTCTATATTTTTATTAATGCAGATGAATATGTTATGTTTACAAGTTTGTGTATTTCCAGGGCAAGGGGACCAGAAACCAATAAAAATGGACAACTCAGTTGGTCCAGGATCAGGAACAGCTTTAATATTGTTGACTGAGATGATCCAGCCCCACAGATTACTACAGTCAAGACTTAACAATTATCCTAAGTTTTCTCAGGTTTTCCAAAGAATACCCGTGCCCCCAAACAAGAGGAAGTATTCTAGAGACCTATGCCTATATTCCCAAGAAATGGGTTATATTTGTTTATTATTATTTAAAGGGGTTTGGTAGCAAGTTGTTATAATTCATAGTTTAAAAAATTCTAATGAAGAGTTAAATTCAAAGCTCTCTTTCTAAAGGAATAAAGGAGGATATGATATTAAAATAATGAGTTAAAAGGTTACATGACTAAATCTACTTTAATTTAAAAATAACTATTAATTTCAAAATATTTTACACTGGTATAGCTGGTATAGATTTTGTTTTATTGACACAAATTTAATGTTAATTTTTTATACTCTGTGTATATTTCTACTTTTGTTTAGGATATTATCTTATATTTTATGTTCTTTCATATTTTGCGTGAAAGAAACTAATAAAATACAGATTATTAGATATCTCATAGTCAAACCTATTATCATGTTAGGTATAATTTCAAGGTCATAACCAGATATATTTAGATAAATTGATTGTTTTTAAACACTTCAGAAACATACAGAATATGATATTTAAAGTTTAATAACCTAAGACTTTGCATGACTATGAGACACATCTGCTCCTGGCAGCACAAATTTTCTTCAGCAAAGAAAATATTGAAGAAACTTCCTATGGAGTTTACTTTCTTTATGGTGAAACCTAGCCATTTGGGCAAAGAAACTACTGTTACCCAAATTGCTGACAATATACTATCAAAACTGGATCATCAGAACCCAAAGAAAGTGGCTGCCTAACTTTTCCAAGACAACATTTGAAAGCCCTTCAAAGTTTTCTGCCTCTTAGAAAAGCCTGTTTTATAAGCAAGGTTAGTAAGTCAGTCTTGGATACCCTTTGTTGTAGAAGAACTTTGGGTGACTGTCCATGAAGCCTGATGTCTCTGTCATTAGATAATATTTCATGTTTTGGGGTCATCAGTGGAGTTAAAGTTTAAATAGTTAAACTTATATATTTTCTTAGCTACGATTGAAAACAAATTAGGATTATAACTTTGGACTCGGGGCTGGAGAGATGGCTCAGTGGCTAAGAGCATTGGCTGTTTTTCCAGAGGTCCTGAGTTCAATTCCCAGCAACCACATGGTGGCTCACAACCATCTATAATGAGATCTGGCACCCTCCTCTGNTGTTTTATTTTCTCTATAGCATATTATTTTAAATTTATAAACATATATTAGGCAGTTATTTTTTGGTGGGCTCCTCTAAGAGTCATCTCCTAGTTGATCCTTGTCTGAATTTCCAAGTGTCAGCTCCCATTACCTAGAAACACGTTGTACCCCAAAACCCCAGTGGTCATAACTATTAGGATCCCAGAAAAAATTTCTGCCAGATAACATATAACCCCACTATTCTTCTAAGAATCAGAAACCAGACAACAGAAACTGAGGAACAACACAATACCCACTCAAACAACAAAAGACCAGATACCAACTCCTAGAATTACAACCTTCCCTATCATGGATGGCTAGAAGCTTTATTTAAAAAATTACAACAGTCACAGCAAGATAATATGTTTCCATTTCACTAGAGAACCCAAAATACAGTAGAACCCAAGCATGGTAACATAGCTAAAACACAAGGCTTAGACCTTGAAATAGCTTTTAAGGATATGATTGAGTTACTTAAAAATTAAACTAATAAATAGCTTAAAGACATCTATAAAAGCAAAAACATGGAAAATAATTCAGCATTAAAGGCTGGAAAGTGAAAAAGAGTCAATAATAGATACACAAACAGAGGGAAATCTAGAATAAAATGTAAAAACTCAAACAGGTATCTCAGTGGCAAGACTAACTAACAGAAGAGAGGGAAGAGATAATCTTGGGTATTAATGCCACAAAGAACTGCATATGAAACATAAAAAATTAAAAATGATCCAGATTTTAAAAAGGCAAGTAATTCTGGAATATTATGAAAAGACAAAAAGTATGAATAATTGAAGTAGAGGAAGGAAAAGAAGTCTAGGCCAAAGTCACAAAATACTCTCACCTAAATCATTTTATAAAATTTCTCCTAACAAAAGAAGGCCTATTAAACTACAAGGAGTCATATAAAAGGAGACATATTAGAATAATACCTGACATCTCAGTGTAGGTGCTAGAAGCTAGAAGTGCCTGGACAGATACTGTGAAATAATCCTTCTGTACACTATTCGTATTTTGGTATTACTACTAATAAAACAGTTGGGCAGAAAGAGATTGGGTAAGACAGCCTGAATAAGAGAGAATGAAGAGGGATAGAGTCAGAGGAGGCACCAGCAGAATTAGGGAGAAGGAAAATGAGATGCTATACTGATAAACGTTAGCAAACAACATGGCAGAGCATAGATACGAAATATAGGACAATTTAACATAAGAGTTAACTAGTAACAAGCCTGCACAATCATCTGAGCTTTTATCAACAATACTAAGTCTCTGTGTGGTTGTTTGGAAACACCTGCCAGGATGGGGAGCAGGAAGTTGAGACAGGAAGTGTTCATTTACATGTGGTATTCAATATGTGGCTGAGATTTTTACATAAAGCCTGATAAAGTTTTTAAAATTATTCTAGACACATAAGAACAAAGACAAACATGCCTTCTTGGTAGCTTCCTTTGATGGTGTCTGTTAGCGGGCAGTGAGAGTGATGGGTAGAAAGGTGCAACCCCTTAAAGAAACAACTTCCTGACTCAGTGCTAGTGGCAAAAAAATAAGCAAATAAGTAAATAAATAAAAATGGGTGGCTCTCTTCAGAGTCCCTGCTGTCAAACATTCATAAGGTGTTAATTATCAGTAGGAGGCATCCTATTCAGTGGTAGCTTGGACCCAGAAACATCCCAGAGGGTGGTGAACATGGCTCCCATTTTTCCATTGGTGATACATGAACCTCTGCATGAGACTAGTCTCTGGGGCAAGCTGAACCAGACAGAGTCAACTTCCAAAGTCACCTCTTTGGTTCTTGCCAGCCATGTGGCTTAGCTGTTTATAGACTTATGTGCTCAAAAAAAAATGAAAAGAAAAAGAAAAAGAAAGAAAGACACATTGAAGATACAATAAAGACAGATTCAGAGAAAAAAATTCAAACCTGTTGCATTGTGTTTAAGAATATATATAGGTTTGGGAAAGGAAAGAAAATAGGTTAAAGAAAGTCTTCTAAAAAGAATAGAATAATAAAAGTATAATAAGCTGCATAAAGTTAGAAAACATACAGAGAGTTTAGATCATATGAGTTATTGTGTTTTCTTTGAAATTTTTTGATTGGTAAGAGAAACTAGATTAAGAAAACTGTTAGATTAGACTAGACTACATATTTTAAATATATCTTTACTTCAAAATTTAAATTATAAAAATGTGATACTTTGGCTATTCTTTTATTTCCAAAGAAAATGATAAGCTGTGGATTTATTCTGGGCTAAGAAAATAAAGTTTGATTGAGGAAGACCATCTAGAATCCTGACTATATACATACAGAAACCAACTGAGAAGAACTATAAGACACATGATGTATATTTTTGCCTTATCAAATACAAAATAAAAGATTGTCTTTTACTGACCTGAGTCTATATTTTTATTAATGCAGATGAATATGTTATGTTTACAAGTTTGTGTATTTCCAGGGCAAGGGGACCAGAAACCAATAAAAATGGACAACTCAGTTGGTCCAGGATCAGGAACAGCTTTAATATTGTTGACTGAGATGATCCAGCCCCACAGATTACTACAGTCAAGACTTAACAATTATCCTAAGTTTTCTCAGGTTTTCCAAAGAATACCCGTGCCCCCAAACAAGAGGAAGTATTCTAGAGACCTATGCCTATATTCCCAAGAAATGGGTTATATTTGTTTATTATTATTTAAAGGGGTTTGGTAGCAAGTTGTTATAATTCATAGTTTAAAAAATTCTAATGAAGAGTTAAATTCAAAGCTCTCTTTCTAAAGGAATAAAGGAGGATATGATATTAAAATAATGAGTTAAAAGGTTACATGACTAAATCTACTTTAATTTAAAAATAACTATTAATTTCAAAATATTTTACACTGGTATAGCTGGTATAGATTTTGTTTTATTGACACAAATTTAATGTTAATTTTTTATACTCTGTGTATATTTCTACTTTTGTTTAGGATATTATCTTATATTTTATGTTCTTTCATATTTTGCGTGAAAGAAACTAATAAAATACAGATTATTAGATATCTCATAGTCAAACCTATTATCATGTTAGGTATAATTTCAAGGTCATAACCAGATATATTTAGATAAATTGATTGTTTTTAAACACTTCAGAAACATACAGAATATGATATTTAAAGTTTAATAACCTAAGACTTTGCATGACTATGAGACACATCTGCTCCTGGCAGCACAAATTTTCTTCAGCAAAGAAAATATTGAAGAAACTTCCTATGGAGTTTACTTTCTTTATGGTGAAACCTAGCCATTTGGGCAAAGAAACTACTGTTACCCAAATTGCTGACAATATACTATCAAAACTGGATCATCAGAACCCAAAGAAAGTGGCTGCCTAACTTTTCCAAGACAACATTTGAAAGCCCTTCAAAGTTTTCTGCCTCTTAGAAAAGCCTGTTTTATAAGCAAGGTTAGTAAGTCAGTCTTGGATACCCTTTGTTGTAGAAGAACTTTGGGTGACTGTCCATGAAGCCTGATGTCTCTGTCATTAGATAATATTTCATGTTTTGGGGTCATCAGTGGAGTTAAAGTTTAAATAGTTAAACTTATATATTTTCTTAGCTACGATTGAAAACAAATTAGGATTATAACTTTGGACTCGGGGCTGGAGAGATGGCTCAGTGGCTAAGAGCATTGGCTGTTTTTCCAGAGGTCCTGAGTTCAATTCCCAGCAACCACATGGTGGCTCACAACCATCTATAATGAGATCTGGCACCCTCCTCTGCTGTGGTGGCATACATGGAGTCAAAATATTATATACATAATAAATAAATAAATCTAAAAGAAAAACACTACCTCAAAATAAAAATTTAAAAAAAGGCAAAACTTTGGACTCATAGAGTTATGGGAGATAATGTCATATTTTCTCTGATTTTACCAAGTGACTGTGATTCTTACTTGATAACTTGATTCTAACTAGGTAACTCTTTTTGTTTTAGATAGTTTTATGGGCAAGTCTTGATTTGAATAAAAAGCAGGAAGCTTTCTGTCTCCAAAAGCAATGTGACCAGGTAGTCATATGTTTGCTCTATGCTTTCTCTTCCATGATGTATCATATCCCAGGATGATGAGAAAAAGTAAAGCTTTTCTTTCGTGAGCAACATTTGCCACAGAATTTGTCAAAACAATGAAAAGAATAATGCATGCAGAAAAGTGGTAACAAAGGTGTGAGATAGCTGGGAATCATAAGATTAACTATGATGTTCATTCTTAGTGATTTAAAACTGATTTGACAATTTAAGCATGGGATTACAACTTTTCATATATGAAACATTGTAAGCATGTAACTATTTTTGTTTTATTTTTTATTTTTTCTCTGGTTTTTGTTTGTTTGTTTTGTGGATAGGAATTAATATGGACTCCTCCAACTCCTAAATCATTTCAAATATATTGTATGGTGATATTTCTATTATGAGAAAGACAGTTTAGTGTTTATTGTTAATAAATCATCCTTGTATTGGATACTTAGAGCATCATTTAACCTACTTCTAAATCATTATTTGGCACTTTTCAGTTTTGCTTTAGTCAGTGGATTACTTCAGTATCTTGAAATGATATGATAAGGATTGCATCAATAGCAATCCTTCTTGCAATGAAAATTGTTGTTCAATAATATTAGGAACTCCTCTCACTATTGCATTTCTCAAACATTTAAAGAAATCAACTGCTCTGCTTATATGTAATTTGTTTAGCAACAAAAATTTTATTTTCACTTATTATTTTAAGTGAAGTAGATTAAAACAGAAATACTTTACAGTTTTGCTCACAGTATTAAAAAGAAAATATTTACAATATGTGTGTATGTTTGTGTATTTACATAAAAATTTGAAGAAAAATATTACAAGAATGAAATAATAGATCTTAAGGGAGTTATAACACAGGAGAAGGAAGCTCACACAATAGAAAATGTATAAAAAGAAGACTTGAAAATATTCTAAAGGAGACAGAAATAGAAGGCAAATTAATTAGGAGTGAAAAGAAGCTACAATGTGGGGATGAACCAAGATGAGAAAGTGCAGTAAAGAAAAAGAATAAATGAGACCAAAATACCATGAATTATATTAACAAAGATTCCATCATGAAATCCACTACTTTTGTCTGTTAATCAAAAGAAAAGCAGCAGCAACATATATGATGCACTGAATCTAAGTGTGAATATTTTCAATATATTTGTTATGAAAATACAGAAATATATTGAATAAAATATTGAAAACAAGAAATGAAACTAATTAGATAGTTCAGGGACAGAAACTCTATATTTATCAGCATTTTCTAAGGGTCGAGAACTGACAGAATATATATATATATATATATATATATATTTACATGTATGTATATTACATAATGTATGTAGACAGTATATCATATATATGTCATGACATACACACACATATATATGTGTGTGACTTATAAAATCATGTTATGCAATACAGGGTAAATAGCACAACACAGATCTCTCATACCTGTATATCTGAGAACCTGGCAACTGCTAGATTCTTAAGGCCAAGTGCTCTAATCTGCAATATAAGAAGCCTTAGCAATATCAATTTGATATTGAAAGTGTAAATGCCACTGGTCCTCAGTACACATAGGGGATCGAGATGGTTTAAAAATCAGTGAAGGAATTATCATAAACAACAATATAGAGAAGCAAAAGCTGAGGTCAGGAAAACATTGAATGCTTCCCTCTATCCTTGGGATCATACCTGAAGATGCTGCCCACATTTTGGATTGATCTTCCCTCACTATTTAAGGCAATCATGACAACTCCCCACAGAAAACTCCCGGGGCCAGACTGATGTAAATAGTACCTCAAACAAGGGTTCATTCCCAGATAATTCTAATCAGTGTTAAGTTAACATTTAAAACAAGCCATTACAAGTCCATAAAAGAAGCAATTCTGACATTTCACTTGTGTAAGCCAAAATGTTTACAGTTCTATCCATAGCTTTTATTTTCCATTAATGCCAGCCATGACTAAAAAGTTAAGAATACCTTTTCCCCTTACAGTTTCTTAGAAACTTTATTATTATTATACAAATTTTTGGAGTCGATGCATGTGAGTATGATTGCGACTGAAAATCATATACACCTCTGTGGTGAGAAAACAGCACTGACTACCATACCACTAACTATGCCTCATCCTAGAAAAGTCTTATTAGTAATAACCCCTTAAACTGACACTCAGGGCAGTG
This sequence comes from Dicrostonyx torquatus, assembly GCA_028555095.1. Lineage (NCBI taxonomy): Eukaryota > Metazoa > Chordata > Mammalia > Rodentia > Cricetidae > Dicrostonyx > Dicrostonyx torquatus. Next base: position 1,413,126 of record JAQHUG010000224.1, on the reverse strand, counting down.
TCAGGTTTGGTATCGCTCCTTGATTTATTGCTGCTTGAATTGTTTCCTTTCTCATAATGACCACCTACATAATAGAATACGATACAATACAATAATACAATATCTTTCCTAAAGTCCACCCTTCAGTGTCTGTGAATTTAGTCTTTGACTTGGTAAGACAAAGAATCCTTAATCCATCATCATAGGATTTATTGAGTGGAAATTTAGTTATAAGGGATCTTATCCCTTCTCATTAACTATGTTCATCTCCTCAAAAACATAGAAATAGAATTATAGTTAAAAAGAGTCAGTAAAGAGACTGGAGATTGATGACTACATGGAAATAGGGATGGAAGGAATGGAAAAGGAGGAAATTTGGGGAGGGGCAGCTAACAGTACAGCACATTTGAAGGAACAACTGTAGAAGCTTTCTAAAATATATGCATATGAAAGAATTATAAATGATTTAGTCAAAAAATTTTTGAGACAATATTCTAATTAGTTGTGTATTAAGATACAGTGACCCTTCAGTACCTGGAATGGGTTACATATAGATGGCCAAAGGAGCTCCATAGAAACCACCAAATGTCTAATGCTATTGCCAAAGCACAAAGCTACTCTCCAAAAAATGAGTATTTGACTCTATTGCTAAAGACAACTCTTATAAACATCATTAAACATAGAGAAGTTACCCTGGTCATAAATAGATGCTTCATTTCTACTGAGCAGTTGTGATACTAGAAAATACTCTTAACACTACTATAACTTTCAACCCAGTTATAAACCGTGATCCAAACTAGACTTGCTTGCATTAATGCTGGTACATTAGAAGCATGAACCAATCACTCTATGGCTAGATATAAAACCAACTTCATGAAATGGAACACATGCCAGCCACTGATCTCATGGCAAAGAACCTGAGCCTGAATAGGCCAAGGACATAGGTGGAAACTAAATTCTACTGTTCATTTGAAGGATACAGCAATGAAATGACTACTAAAGACATTCTGTTATACACATATGTTAGTCCTTTGCTTAGCAATCATCATGGAAACTTCCTTTTGAAACAGATGGTAGTCAGCCAAAAGACC
>JAQHUG010000224.1:1364615-1385025 GCA_028555095.1 Dicrostonyx torquatus | reverse complement strand
CACCTGACATTTTAGTGGGGACACAGAAATAACAAATCTATTTCTTGAAAATTAACTGCTGAAATAAATTCTAATATTACTCTTAAACAGCATTTATTTTACAAGTCTAAATGAGTACAAACTATTCCTAAATGTACCAAATCAAAGCACATTTTTCATAAAGTTATCTTTCTTGAAATTAGGATATTGAAACAATAAGCAAATTAACCCATGCTTCAAGTGTATATGGATTTAGAGAAACAGATTCAATATAGCTTTAGACCATCATGTAAGAAATATTTAAACTCAAACTTATCATACATTATTATACATACAAGATCAGAAGAGAATGAGCAGAGGCGCACCTGCGCAAAATCAGAAAATATGTTGCCTCAAGCATGTGTGGTAGTCAGTAAATAGTGTAAATGGAAAGGGAATATCTGCAGTGGGTTTAGAGAGAGGTGGGCCTAACATCATGTTTGCAACTTAGATTTGATATTTTGCCCTTAACAATCTCACATAAACCTCTGATTATAAGAGATGTCCTTTTATTCTAGACCCAAGCCAATGAATTTTTAGAACTTATAGCAAAATTTTTATAATATGAAGCAAAAAAAGACTCAGATTTCTTGTTGTTGCTTAAATGAGTAAGAGAATAATTATTGATGGGTAGTTAATGTGAAATATTTTAAAATATGTTTGTTTGCAAATAATTTTTAATAATTTAAAATTTTCTACAGAATTTCAGTTATTATCTAGATTTTTTGGGAATGTGAATTTCTATACTATGACAGCCATTTCTAGACTTCTATTAGAAAAAGAGTGGTCATAATCACTGCTCACTCTTTTGTTCTATTTTTAATAAAACATGGAGCTTCTCTTAAAGTTGCCACATCACAAAAGTACTTAGTAAGATTATCTTAAATAAAGTCATGACTGTTTATTAATTCATATTTATATGTTTTTATTCCTATATAGATTCTTATATTTTGTCTTTAATACCAATAATGGGTTTAAGCTACGTAAGAAATGGACATATATGAAGAAGTCATCATTTCCAATAGAAAACTCTTAAGTTGAGAGATACAGCAATATTTTGTTCAAAGATAATTGTAATAATAGAACTTCACTTGTACAATAGAGAATATAATTTGTTGTAATTTTTGAGGCAAACATAAGCTTGTGAAATTATGCTTAAACTTCAGTTGAACAAACAGTAAATTTTAAAATTTACTTTTAGAATAATCCTATACTATGTTGTACAACTTTATATTCAAAAAGAAAAATACTAAGAGGTAAGCAATTTAAACACAAAATAATGATGGGTAATGAGTAATCATAGTTTTTATGTCATCATAAAATAACACTTTATGACTAACATCAAAAGCATATGAAATCACATAAATCAACATAATATTAAAGCATTATCTTCTAAGATAAACATTTTTCTCACTTTTGTATGATTACAATAAATCAATCTGAAACTAACCTACACCTTCTACATTAACCTCATTATATTTCAATGAATTAAATTAATTAATTAAAGTTAAAACAAGATAACACTTTGACATTCTGCCACAGGTAGTGATCACGTATCACCATGAATCATCAGGATTCATATTTACAGATTTTACTTCTTGCAGACATTTAATTCTTGTCCAGAGAAGTCTCTCCTCTTTAGAGGTTAAATGCTTTTAATTCTAATATGAGAACACTTGTTTGAAGAGAAGCATTCTGCATCACTGGACATTTTTCTGCCATCTCCCCATCTCCCTGTCGAAGGGATTTCCTGATGAATATCAAAGACAATTTCAGCAAACTAATAATTGAGAGAAATGATTATAAATTTACCTCCTGTGATATTTTGTCTTTCAAAGGAGACTTTTTAAAAAGATTCACACAGTATAAGACATGTACATTCTGACAATTGGAGGACTGAGCAAACACAAACGAACAATAATCAGTCCCTATCTATTAAGAATGATGGAGAGTTGCATTGCAGCCTCTGTTTGTCTCTCTCATTGTCTCTCTCTCTTTTTATTTCTTCTCTTTTCTTTTCTCAGATTGTTTAAAGGCAGTTTCTTTGTGTGCTTTTCCATTACATTTGCTAACAACTGTTGTATATGTTTATCATGCTTCTAATTACACTTTCCTCACTCTCACCTCTATGCCTCCCATTTCTTTCAAAAACTCCTTTTTCCGTCTCATTCCTTTCCAAAAATTCATATTCTTTGGTTTTGTTTTGGGATTCACTGGAACCTGGTGGAGTCACAATTGCATACAAAATACACAAATGTTGACAGCGATGTATTTTCTGTTCCCTGAATCAGTAGCAAATAATTATTTAGTAAATGGAAGGGCCTTCTTAGAACCTACTGAAGCCATACCAGGGATTGCTCAGAGCCTTGGTAAGCATCCACCTTCATTGTGAGTTAAAAGTTGGCATTTGCATCCCATCTAAGATCTACTGCACTTCACATTAATTTTATCCCCTTCCACTCTAATTTCAGAGCTTTATGCCTGATATTCATGTCTCATTTGGGACTCAGCACTAATTTTTCACTTTTTCTTGAGAAGCTCTGTATCAATAACTTTTTTGATTCATGACTATCCTTTGCTATTGTTTCTGAAAAAGGTTATTAGGTTAACTCATGTAAAGCAAACAAATATATTCAAACCCACAATAAAGCAGCCTATAAAGTATGATTTCTATGTAAAAAAACTTTAAAAGTTTAAATGTAGATACTTGGATTTGAGAAAATTGCTTCTAATGTTCATTGTGCAGTAGCCTATTTTCAATATTGCTATGTCACTGAGGGTCTTTGTGTGAACAGAATGAAGGTTATAAAAAGATGACTAAATATTAATGAGATAAAATGAAGTACATGATCTGATTGGAACAAACAGTTTCTATTAGGACAAGGAATTAATTAATATTTGAACTGAGTTCACAGAATGAATTCTGTGTTGTATTGTATTTTACAGTGTAATGTTACTGACAAAGGAAAGCTAATAAAGATTCTAAATTCTTTCAGGATGATATCCTTGCATAGCAAATAAAGGTTGCTATGGAATGGGATAGGTTGACTTCTAGTTCAAATATGTCTGTCTCATGATAGCACTCCATATTATCCTCATGTTCCTGACCAGATATTGCCATATGTTTGTAGAATCCATTCTATAATATAAGAGGATAAATCAAACTTATCCCAGAAAAAAATGGTATATCAAATATATTGTTGAAGTTATACAAAATTAATTTTATACAGGCCAACTTTGAGAGCTTTGGATAAGCAAGTGTATCAGAATTAAAAAAAAATACATTTTGAAAGAAGGTTAAGATATAATGGAAAGTTAAAATAAATAAGTTTACAAAACTATATTTGATCTTCTATTTTTGATCTCTGTAATGCAAATAGCTATTGATTTCATACTTTATTTCTTATAAACATTGGTCTGTTTTATTTATTACATACAGTATTTTATGACTAGTATTCTATAACACAAGAAATCTAATATTAAAATCACTGATTATGGATATACTGAGTAATTGAATTAATATTTAATGCAGTCATAAATTATAACATTCTTTTGGCAGTCATCATATATATATATATATATGTATATTCATATGTATATATATATATATATATATATATACTAAAAATGATTCCACAAATTATTAAGAGTAGTCTTGCAATAGTCAAATGCTAAATAAAAAATCCTGTACTGCTATCTTTATACTTTTCATATCATTTAAAAAACAACGTAAAATCAAGCAACTACCTGTTCCTAACGCTACAAACCTCCCTTGCCACTATCATGTATTCTTTATTGATAATAGTTTTGTATGCTCAATAATGTTCTCTGCAAATGGAATCTACCCAATTTTTAACAAGATTTAGCATAATGAATATAATAATAAAATTCAGAGAATCAGAGAGTCTTACTATTTATAAAATTAATCACTAGGAAATTTGACTAAAATTCTTTTGGTCCCTATAGTGTCAATGAAGAGTACCTCCTGCTCCTAGCCAAAGCTTTCTGCATGTTTAGCTTTGAAATTGAAATAAGATATTAAGTGGAATCTCCATTATAGAGCAAAGAAATCCAATTATCTTTTGAGTTTTCTTCATTTGCATATAAAATTCATATCTATTCCTGGTTCAAATTGATGCTATGATTGAAAGGCAAATGACTTTATATTATTCATGGCATAAATATATCAGAACGAAATATTTATATGATGTTATACCTTGACACAGAATAAATACTTCAAACAAATACATATTAAAGTACATTTTGTTGATTTGGGGATTGACAAGTTGATTAATGTACATCCATCACTGTGAATGGCAACTTAAATACCACAGCACAAGTTCAGCAGTTACTGTGATTTTTTTTTACGAGTATTAGACATAAGAGGTAACTGTCAGCTTCTTATATGGAAACTCTGGAATGCTATGATCAGCCTGTGCTTTTGATGAATGCTTACTTCTATTTTATTAATGACAGTGCAAAAAATTAAAAAGGCCACAAAACTAAATTTATTTTAAAGTAACAAAATATTAAAAAATTCAAAAATGGAACTCTTGTTTTAATCCAAAAAATTTTGAGGAAGATTATTAAAATAATTCTGTAAGTAATTAATATTTTTTATCTTTGAAATCTCCAAAGGAAATAATTTTAATCACATGTATCTAATATGGAATAATCACAAGTAAGCTTTAACTGTGCAAACTTCCCAGGCTGATGTAGAATAAATGATAAGCAATCCATATTATGTTGATTATGATGAACACTGCATTAATTTAGCAGAACCCAATCCTGTAAAAGAAACAAAAAAGGAATGACAACGAAGATATCAATCTTTTTAATGAGGACAATTAAAGGAAGAATTAAATAGGTACTACAATTAGCATGGTTGATCTTAGAGACCTAGAAGAATATAGGCTTTATGGTAAACAAGTTATCGTTGGGCGGTGGTGGCGCACGCCTCTAATCCCAGCACTCGGGAGGCAGAGGCAGGCGGATCTTTGTGAGTTTGAGACAAGCCTGGTCTACAAGAGCTAGTTCCAGGACAGCCTCCAAAGCCACAGAGAAACCCTGTCTCGAAAAACCAAAAAAAAAAAAGAAAGAAAAGAAAACAAGTTATTCATAGTGCGAGCTACAGGAAAAAAAGAGCAAATTCTGATGTATCATTGTACAACATGGTTTTTGCAAGTAAAGAGAACATACAATACATTTCAAAGAGCTAAAAGAAAAAATTGAATGCTTAGAAGATACATATTTTAATGTTAGTTAATATGATACAATAGACATGCATAGATATATTATGTTCAAATTGTATGTATCAGTTAGATATTGTAAAATATATCAAATCTTCATGATCCTTTCTTAAGACAAGTTAGAGCAAAGGCTGCTAGATAACTGGAAGCATGGTGGTATCTTTCTAAGAGTTCATTCTATAAAGAAATGTTTCTAGCAGCAAGTGAAATTGTGACAATTCAAATTGGAAAAGTGGTAAACCATGAGCTAGACAAGAGATTCCAGATGAAATAATTTCAAATGTAAGACGTCAATCACAACCAAAAGCTACCCCTCAAATGCATTCCTGATTTGAACCCATATAAATAAAGTGTTGAGTAGTTGAATGAGGAATGAGAAATAATGAAGACAAATACGTGTAACTGGGAAATCATGCTTAAGCTGTTGACTTATGCTTTTTAAGTTTATTGAAAAGTATAGTATCATATATAGTACTTGCAGGGATAAAGTGGGCCAAGGTCAGCAGAGAGCTAAGTCAGACAATGTTAGCAAAGACAACACAGAAACCTTCATACACAACAGCCTAAAGACTGAAAAACACAGCACTTCATAAGAAAGAGCTAGGATACCAGAAATGGAAAACTTAACCGCTCTAAGATCCATGAATTTATCTTAGTCTCAGACTGAGGCTTGACAAGTAGGTCTTTGAACAAACACACAGAACTAACATTCTCTTTGTTTATTTTTCTTTTGTTCCTTTTTATTGTTATGGTTTTTTTTTTAAGGCAAAGTTTCCCTGTGTATCTTTGGAGCATGTCCTGGACCTTGCTCTGTGAACCAGTCTGGCCTCAAACTCAAAGATCCACCTGCCTCTGCCTCCCAAGTGCTAGGATTAAAGGTGTTTACCACAACCAAACAGCTTTTTGTCTTTTCATTGGGCCACTAAATAACTCCTGGTTCACTCTAGCTCCCAATACAGCACAAAGGATGAAAAAGGATACTCATAATTTGATAATGGAGTCATAAAAATTACACTGGAACCTTGAATTTGACATTTGTTGCAAAATTGGGAGTTTTAGAAAAACTACAAACTATCAGGACTCCGTAATTTGGAGAGATGGGTGGGGGAACTGACATCCTTTTCTGGAAAGAAGACTACAAAGAAAGAAAAAGTAATATGTATTCCTGAAATAGGCAATACTAGGATAGAAGTCAATTTTGAATGATGCTTATTCAAAGATAACTATTTAAGATGCATTCATAAAAAATGGCATAATTATCCCAAATAACACAGACCTTTGCAATCTTGCTCACTATAACAGGATTAAATTAAAATTAAATGTAGACAATATTACTCTTTTAGGATGCAGGAAAAGGAGAATTCAATCTGTAACTGAGCAGCAAATTTTCTCGACTGGGTATCTTTTATAGTGCAGAAACATATTAAGCAAGGACAGATATAATGTTCTCTGACACAACATGTTACAATATTGATATAATTGGCAAATGTGTTCATTGTTGAAACAGTGCTATATGGTATTTGTCAGGAAAACCAGTGACTTTCTGATTGTATATTAACTTTTTTTTATCACTGTTACCATAACCATGATCAAATCATACAACTGGAAATATCACAAGTCCTACAAGAAAAAAAAAACCTACAGTTCTTTTAATAAGTACTCCCAGATAGATAATTTATATTTATAACTATAGATATGTGCTATATCTAAGCTTTTTAGGAAAGCTCATTTTTTTCAACTAGGTAGTTGTTAATACCAAAAATCATGACTGCTCAAATTAAAGAATATAAATAACTATGATTTCTCAGTAGTAGACGAGTCATTTATGTAAACTTCTACCAAATCAAGGTTTTGGGAACATCATGCAAGACTGGGTAGAAATATCTTAAAAAAATTGTGGTGGAAAGAAACCTAAGATGCTGTCTTCTGAGCGTTGAATAGGTATACATACAGTAACCCACACATCTTCAGAAGACCTGTGTAAGATGATAAAAGTCAAAATTCCAGTTTACATCACACAAAAGACACAAAGACCTGAACACTATCATAGAAATTATTGGCAGTAAATAACTGATTAACATAGAAACTACACTCTACTTTTTAGTCATTAACATTCATTTTTGTCCATAACTAAATGGATGTCCTCACAAGTATGCAACTATGGACAACAATAATTGGATTCAAAGATTTTTTTTTAATCTTTCCAGATGATGTTTAATTAAATGACCACAAAGTCCATTATCCAAGATGTAAAACTTATAGAAAGAAAATTGTCTATAATGAACTCAGTACAACAGACATAATATAGGCTTTTCTTCTGTGGTGTAGGAGTTCCTTCTGTTTGTGTGTTGCTTTCGTTGGTTAATGAATAAAGAAACTACTTTGGCCTTGTTCATAGAGCAGAACTTATTAGGTGGGGAAGACAAAACTGAATGCTGGGCAGAATAAAGGCAGAGTAGGATAGAGATACCATGGAGCCACCAGAAACAGACATGCTGAATCCCGGTAAGCCACTGCTATGTGGCAATACACAGATTAATAGAAATGGACTAAACTGAGATGTAAAGAGTTACTCAGTAAGAAGTTAGAGCTAACAGAGTTTTAATTAATATAGTTTCTGTGTGTTATTTTTGGTGTATGCTAGCCGGGTCGCTAGGACAAACAAGCAGGCCCTCTCACTTGCAACAATTGGTGCCTATGTGATGGACTAAATACACTTAAAAACCTGAGAAGCCTTGGAAAATAATTCAAAAACAACAACAACAATACAGAGTTTAACACAGCTTTTTTCTGTTTGCTGGCAGCATGCTGCATCTCCTTTAAGACGGATTTTCCTGACTCAGAAGCAGCATAAAAAAGCCATGCCATTTTGAAATGTAGGCTTTCTGGGCAAGGATGCCAGTGGGTGACCTCTGATTGAGGCAGGAGGTCCGGCTACAGAGTATTTGAGTAGGTTTTGTGAGCATAGTGCTGTGGCTTATTTGATGACATGAACTTCTTGTGTATCTGAGTCTTAGAGACACAAGTAGCTCTGCCATGCTACACTTTGCAGAGCCTAGCAGGACCTACTGTGTATATCATAGTAACAGTGCAGCTTAAGTTTTGACTTTGCAGGAAAACAGAAGTACTGTATTACCCCTAATAAAGGAGCTACATAAGTTATTAAGAAGTGCTTAGCATTTTAAGAAGTTCTCCTGAACAATAAAGAATTATAGATTCAGAATAGGACAGATTCAGCCATAAAAAGCCTCTTAATGGGTCATAGTGTTGGATAAATGTACATAGGCTTAAAAGAAAAAAGAAAACAAATATAGAGAGTCATAAAATAAAGTTAATGTCTTTTTAAAAAGGTTAAGGTCTTTAAAGAGATAGAGTACAGACAGTCATAAATTAAAAGAAATAAAGAAAAATAAGTCATGTAAAGATGAACTATACACAGAGAGTCTAGAGTATGTGTATAATTGTGTTATCTTTGAATGTTTTGACTATGAAGGAGCTAAGTACAGAAAAACATTTCAGTGTATGGGATGCTAAGCTAAATCAGCACGTATATTATAAAAGTATATTGACTTCAGAATTTGAGTCTATGGACATTATGCTGTGAAAAAGAGATTCTTCTTTTGTATTCTCAGAAGATGAGAACCTATGGATTGTTTCTATACAAATATGACAGGCCACATGCCCCTGAAAGGTTGTCATGAACACCCTCAAAAAATTACTTCACCCAACTGCTGACTGATATGAACCTAGCACACAGAATAAACCATAAAAGACCTGATTAACAGTGCTCCCAAACATCAGGAAGCAGTATGAACAAAACTATACCCATATTCACAAATATTGTTTATAAATGTTCTTTTGCATTTAAAGGGGGACATGATATAAACATGAATAATTTGCATTGTTATGGATCTTGGTTTATTGATAAAAATATAAGGTCACTTTTGTTATATGTATATTTCTGCTCTTGATTAAGTGTTGTGATTGTGTAGTTCATTTAAAAATGTAACATATAATTAAGAAGTATAGGTTAATAGATAATCATCTATAATAGTCAAGTTTGTAGTTATGTTAGTTAGATTTGCTAGATGGACAGAGAAGTATTTCAGATGGAAAGGGATTCTTAAAATCTTTCAGAGACCTTCAGAATATGGCATTTAAAATGTTTAAGAGTCAGTAAGCCATTTGGGCAAGAGACTGCTCTTTCCTGAACTGTTGCATAAACTGGACATGCAGGACCCACAGAGCAATGACTGCTGAACTTTTCTAAAGGTGAGGCAATCCTTCAGGATTCTGGCTTCATAAGGGAGTTTGTGAGACATTCTGCAGGATACAGAAGAAAGTGACTGAACTGTTTGTGAAATTTCCTGCTTCATGAAAAAGTCTGCTGAATACTATGGGCCTGTAGGCTGAAGATGGATGTCCCAACAGTACAGAAGAACTTTGGGTGATGGTCCAGGCAGCAAGATTTCTCTGCTATTTCTAGAATTTTGGAAGCTGGTTGCAATGCACTTCCTGCTTACTTAGTTAATATTATATCCTCCAGGAGTCTTTGATGGAATTGAAGAATAGATAGCTTTTATTATGTTTTTCTCAGTTAAGATAAAAGATAATATAGATACAAATATTGTAACTGTAGTTTTTGCTTGATACCTGTTTTGTTATATGTAATTTTACTATGTTAAAGTTAAAGCATTCCTTATTGTTTAAACAAAAAAAGGGGAAATGGTATATGAGTTTCTTCTGTTTGTGTGTTGCTTTCATTGGTTAATTAATAAAGAAATTGCCTTGGCCTAGTTGATAGGGCAGAACTTAGATAAATGGGAAATACAGAAATGAATGCTGAGTGGAAGAAAGGCAGAGTAGGAGAAAGACATCATGGAGCCACCAGAGAAAGACATGCCAAATCTCTCTTGGTAAGCCACTGCCACATGACGATACACAGATTAATAGAAATGGGCTCAACTGTGATATAAGAGTTATCCAATAAGAAGTTAGAGCTAATGGGCCAAGCAGTGTTTTAATTAATACAGTTTCTGTGGTTATTTTAGCTGTAAACTAGCTGGATGGACAGGACATCTCCTTTATTACACTTCTGTAGGTAAATCAGCAATTATAACCACCCTGCTTGTTTTGCCATTTTTCCTTCCTAATTTTACATTTGAGCTATAGGTCAAGTCATTCCCTACTCATGGTAGACTAAACATGTCCTTTACTAAACAGATTTAAAGGAGAAGTAGAGTTGGGCATGGAAACAGAGGGAGAATGGTGAGATGGACTGGAAAAGGAGGAGGGAAGGGAAATTTCTGCCTGGATGTAAAACAAATAGTTATGTAAATTTATTTTTACAAAAAGAAAAATAATATCTGCTAACAATCCAGGCTGTTATGAGGATAATAGGTAAATTTTAAATGTGCTAGGAGGATTATTCATCCACTCTAAAGGGTTTCATATATGTTTGTTCTCACTAATTCACATTAACAAATAGATACTCTTAAAATTAAATTGCACATTGTGTGATTAAAATTTTTTAATGTTAAAAAACAAACCTCTTCTTCAAATAGTATATAAATATCACCCAATCAACAATTTGTTTGTAACTATATTGCAAAAGCAACTGACAATATTTATCCCGTTTTTTTCTGTTATAGAAAAGACCAGTTGCCTTTTTAAAAATGTTTTTAATTGTGATGTAGGAGACCACTTGTTTTTTCCCTGCTGCCCAGTCCCAAAACAACCACACAGAAACTCTATTAATTAAATCAGTGCTTGGCCTATTAGCTCTAGCTTCATATTGGTTAGCTCTTACATTTTAATTTATCCCATTTCTATTAATCTTTGTATCTCCATGTGATTGTGGCTTACCAGCAAGTTTCTGCCCAGCATCTATCTCTGCCATGGCCACATGGCTTCTCCTTGACACCACTTTCTTTCTCTATCTTTCCCAGCCTGGCTACATTCTGTTAAGCTATTGGCCAAAAGCAGCTTCTTTATTTATTAAACAATAAAAGCAACACATATACAGAAGGACTTCCCACACCACAGTTGCTTTACAAAACGTTCAGTTCTTTGGTATTTGTAAGACATTAAAATTAGACAAAGATAAATTTTTCTCCAATTTTAGTATTATATAGTACAAAATCTCTTGAAAATATAAAAATGTCCTTAAAAGGGATTTTGTTATAAAGCAGTTCATTTAATAAGACCGGTAATCTATCCATATCGCTAACATAACAATACTTTATTAGTGAAAAACATATAGATAAATGTTAAAATGTTTTTATTTGCTCTTTAATGGTATACTTGTTGCCAACTTATATTTACTATATCAGCAAAACTACTATAGTCTGATGCTAATCATCTAAGATTTTTAAGTGATGTCGAATACATAAAACAAAAATAAAATCACTTACCAGGTGATCACTAAATTGCAACTCATATGTACTCAATGAAGAGAAGAAAATTTAAAACAAGAATTTTTTCAGAAGCTTTAGAAATGTATATAAAACTCAATTTTAATAAATAAAATGGTAGATGACCAAATTCTATGGGTTCAGTACAACAATAGACAATTTTAAATGATTAATACTTTCAAAAGCATTTAAAGAACATAATACAGAATGAGAAAGCTCAGTACACAATGATCTGTAATGTGATTTTCTATTTTCATGAAGTTGTAGAAGGACAAAATACTTTACCCTCCTAGAGAATGTATTATTTAAAGAAGGAAGAGGATATTTTGGAAAATAAAACAAGTCCCTTCATTGGTGTGGTGAATATTACAGCATATATATTTGTCATATTTTCTTTAAAATAGCACTTCATATGGCTCTGAATTTTATTGTGTGAGACTGCAGGAGCTGGACGATATCAGAGGATGGCATCAGATGCCCTTGAATTACATTCAGAAGAATGAGAGATCTGTGACATGAGTGCAGAGAAACAAAAGCTGGTCTTCTATAACTTTATAACCTCTCTTAACTGTTGAGTGATATCGTCCACCTCCCATCTGTTTTTCTAAAAAAGTAAACATGGTACTTAAGAGATAATTCATTTGTTAAGAGTACTGCTTGCTCCCCGAGAGTTCATAGATTCCATTAAAATCATCCACATAGTAGCTCACAACTATCTATATACCAGTTCCAGGTGATCTGCTTTCCGCAGGTACCAGGAATATATTTGGTGAAAAGTTATACATTCGGGGAGAACATACAATAACATGAAATAAAGTAAAAGAATTAAAATGAATCTGATCTCTCAAAAAAGACACTGAAAACAAAACTTCTGGCCTACTCATTAACTACAATTAATGCTTCACAATTTTATGGGCTTGTGCATTTTTTTGTACTTTTATTTTGATAAGTCAGCATGGCAATTATTTTAGTGTGGGGAATTTTTCATAGTTGACTTCTATTTTATGAGCATGTTAAGCTGACCTATTTTTTAAGATTCACATAAACTTCCTTCCTGCTTGTAGACCAATCACATAATTTAAATTTAAGAAATATGTTTTGAATAAGAAATCTAATCAAAATCTATATTATGTTTTACCTAGTATATAAGATAGATGTTTGTACATAGTTTATAGGTCCTCTAATTTAATTTTTATAAATCATTGTGGTGTCATGAAGTATCAATGTTTAGTAATTATTTATCCTTACTTTATTTTAAGTATGATTGAGACTATTTAAGAAATTTCTTCTTCTTAATACAGCAGATGTTATGTTAGTCTACTCATCAACTAATTGCTATTGAGATCTCTGAGAATAGCATAGGTTAGAGTCAACAAATTTTACCTACAAATACCTGTGAAACTTGACTTTTATTCCAAGTTATGAAACATGTGTCATGATGTTGATCAAAGAAGAAACTTAAAGAAAGGATATGAAATTTCCATGCAAGCATTTTCCTTTCATAACATAGTATTTATTTTCAAAGTAACCTGTCTTGTTGAACTGTGTGAGGAAACTTATTGCAAATTTTATGGTTCAAATATTAGAAGCTGATTAGACTTTGAAGTATAAAACTTCTTGAGATGTCCCAGAGTAACTATATGAACAAATAACAGTATAAACATGAAACACTAAAGCAAATATGCTTTCCTGAACCCACTTTATCATATAAACTGGATAAAAAAGATTATCTCCAGTTACAATTACACATGTAATTTTTTGCCATCTAACGTTTAATCTATTAAAAAAATCATTTTGCTACCTTTGGCACAAATTGGCTAGTTCTTCCCATAAGTGACAGTCAGTTCTTCAACTCCCTCCCTATCAATAAGTAACAGTTTGTCTAAACAACACCGTTATTGTCAAGTACATCAGATAATGAATATATTATTAACTGTTTTACAGGTTAACATGATGTGGCAAACATCTTAAAGATGTTTTCTTACTGTCACTATAGTATTGAACACGAGGTAACTAAGAGGCTAAAAATAAAGTTATGTACATGCACACAGTTGAAGACATATGGCTGGAATCAGATAAGCATGTGGTTAAAATACAAAGAGATACCTATGTTACAAATGATATGCCTTTGGTTACATTTAAACAGGTAGTCTGAGAGTAATCGAAGTCTAAATTTGAAAATATTTTAATTTGGTGTGAGGTAACATCACCTTAAAAGATATAAGAAAGCTAACATTATTAGCCAAACAGCAAAAACCTTATCCAGGAACATGGATTTGCATTGCCTAGTTAACTTGTTCCATCCAGGAATCAGTGTCATGATTGTTAATTTACAGAAAGGGAGAAAGTCATAAATAGTAGAGAATATCACATAGATTGATGGAGACGATAGCCAGGTATGTAACAGCATAGAAAGTAAATGCTTGCAATAAAATTCACTTGCAATATGATGATGCCTTGAACTTTGGGAATGATGAGAGCTCATTGTCTTTAGAAGTACATTCCAAATTTAGGAATTAATGGAAAAGGAATGAGAATCATACACAGAAGTAGACAACAAGTGAGAATTAAGAAGAGTAAAGGTCACAACATTTTGCTTTTTCTCTTTCATTCTTCCAATCTCTCTCAAGCAAAAAGGATGTTTTTGAAGTGGTTCTAGGAAGGGATTAAGGGTAAAATTATTTATTATAATTTTATCAAAAACCATGGTGAGGATACCCACTGAAACATCTTACCTGAGCTAATAGGAGCTTATCAACTCTGGCCTGATAGCAAAGGAACCAGCATAGGACCAAACTAGGCCCTCTGAATGTGGGTGACAGTTGTATGACTGGGACAGAGTGTGGGGCACTGGTAATGAGACCAGTATTTATCCTCACTGCTTGTTCTAACTTTTTGAAACCTTTTGTCTCTGGAGGGATGCTTTGTTCAGCCTGGATATCGTGGCAAGGGTCTTGGTTCTACCTCAAAGCAATGTGCTAGACGTTGGTGATTCCCCATGGGAAGTCTTACCCTCTCTGATGAATGGATGGGGTGGTGGGATGGAGTGGAAGAGGGGAAGTGGAAGGAGTGACAGGGAACTGATTTTGCATGTAAAATGAGAAAGACAGGTTTTTAAAAAAAATAAAAAAATAAAAAATGTTAATTATTTTAAAAATATAAAATATGATGTATGAAAGGAAATGTGTTGGGAATCATATTGAGAGAGTATACATATATTATGTTGAACAAGAATAGCTAAATATTATTATTAAAAACTGAAAATTAAGAGTAAGAAATTCAGTTTTCCAAAGCTCCCCAGTCAGCCATTTAGAGACAGAAGAGGGGATTTTCACATTCTTTAACATGATGCAATTTTTTTCTTTGTGAGAACTCTGTGGCAAAGTGTTACTTTTGATATAGCTGGCTATATCTGTATTTGATCATTACACCATTGATAATTAATAATGAGAAATACAATCACTATCCAATGGGTGCCACTCTAAGTTAGACAAAAACAGTTTTCTTTTTCTCCTGAAGGTTTTATGTAAGAGTATTTACTTTCTACTTATCTGTACCTAACTCAATCTACATTTAGTATGACAAACTAGCAATTAAAAACTAAACATTATGTTTATTGCTGACTTTTTAACTTTTCATGAATCTAAGAGAACTATTGAGCCCAAAAGTACACTTAGAAAGCATACCTACTATTTACACGCCATGTTCAGCCCCTCATGTTTAAAGGAAGAAGGGGAGTGTCTGTTACTTCTATTAGAAGGAGGAGCTCATGTATTTCTGTTAGTCATTGACTTTAGTGTAAGTTGCAATTTAGAATTTCCTACTGAGTTAATAGCAGGTAGCTAAAGTTCAGAAGAGTAGCAATAATTACTTTCACTAAATCAGAGAATTTTCTGGATAGCATTTAAGTTTGGTTTACAAATAACCATCCTTTCTTTGTGGTTTTAAGTACATGCAATTTGCTGTTTCTTCTGCTAAAATATCCAAATATTATGTCATAATTATCCAGGAGTATTTTAGATTATTTTTCCCAATATCCTAGACTTTTTTTTAAAAAAAAGAACACTAAATGTTCCAAGTATAATTTCTGTTTATCAAGTTTCTGTAAACCATAAGATAATTTTTTTTATTCCCAATTGAAATTCCCATGAGTGAGAGGAATCACGTTTTGATGGTGTCAACATTATGTGATAAACAGTACAAATTGTCAAACACCCTAGATTCTTCAAATGTTATAGCAAAGTATGTCAAATACATTCCACTCAGATCTTAAATGACTTGTGACCTATATGTGTTTAGCCACTTTATTGTAATGTTTTCTCCTCCTACTTTCCTTTGGTAAGCCACATGGTTAAACCATCATTAGCATTTTATCATTCTCTTTCATTTGGTTTTGGATCCTACACAAGATCAAGACAGCTGCTCTCCTAACACTTGGTCCAGCACACATTATTTCCATAGTTACTTTATTAAACTAGCACAAATTCTTTCCTTCTTGTTCTTTTCTTCATTAGTTTATAAGGTGAAAATGTGACATGTCTCATGATCTTATTACCTTTTGGATATTTTAAGACTCACTTTACTAGTGCCATTCACTGAAAGGCATTATCACAAGATGTGGAGACCAAAAGCGAAGGAACATTCAGAAAAGGGAAATAACCAACAAATAAGAACCCTGAAGCACTGATAAGTTTTCAAAAATCATTCTCAGATTAACATGAAGCCTCTCTATCCTCTTCCCATGAGATATTAATTTCTGACTGATGATCCTAGATTTCCTATACGAGTAGAACCAAGTTTGCTGATGGTTTACATACATTGTAAAAGATATCCATTGATTTTCTGAAATTGAGGAAACCTTAGGCAGGTTTGTATCAGTTTATAGATAAGATCATGATCCCTATTTCTTATGATCATTTACAACTCAACAAACAAAGAAACAAACAAGCAAAAAGAAACCCTGTATAATACGAATTTTTCTTTGCTCTTTTGGTTTGTAAATTACTCATATCACCTTTTGAGCTTATCAACACTGAAATTCTTTTCTCAAGGTTGTGGTGCTAGCCATTAAAAGGGTTCTAATACCTTTAAAATGTGTACATTTCTTGACATAATTATTTATATATATGTGTGTGTGCGTGTGTGTGTGTGTGTGTGCGTGCGTGTGTGTGTGTGTGTAAACCAAGCAAATTAAAGCTGTCTTTGATCTATGAAATCCATCTAAGTAATAACACAGATTTTTTAATTGCAACTATTTTATAAATTTCAAAGTTAAATGCAGATAAACAAAGTTAGAATATTATAAATGGAGAAATAAAAGAAACCAAAATTGCTATTTGCAAAGGAAGTAATTTAGCTAAACATCAAATTAAACAATAGAAAATTGGAGCTCTTTTTGCATATGTAATTGTAGGCTTTACTGATTCATTAGATGTAACTTTTGAAATTTAATCTGAAAAGTTGCTTTTGCACTCTGACTAAAATTATTTAAATATAGAAATGGACTGTGTTCATTTAGCTTGTTCTCATTTTCTTGAGAAAAATAAATGCTGTTTCTTAACTATTATCCTTTACATGAAGGATTATGAACTTTTTCTCTCATTATATTTTTATTGTACCTTCATTGCAAACATGCTTTGATTCTTTTAATTTTATTTATTATTTAACCAAATATTTGTCACTGATATTCATCGATACACAAAAAAACATATTAATTTAAATATATGTTTTTATTCAAAACATTGATTCTTAAGCTTGATTACCACATTTATGACACAACATGATTTAAAAATACTGCTTGGATGCATTCCATATATATTGTTAGCCTGGGAATTGACAGAACCATTAAAAAACCTTGAGTACTTTAGAGGATCTTCTACTGTGATGCCAATGTTATGGGCTTTGTCTAAGACAGAGCATTACAGTCTCTTTATTCCTTTCAGTTTCTAATATCTGCAGCATTTTGCAATACTTTAATTTTCTAGAAGGGTTTTCAAAAATTAGCTGTTATGATATTCACATTATATAGATGCAGATATCAAGAAAACATGAACATCATTCTCACTTATTTTTCTGATGCTTTATCATACAAGATAAAATGTTATTTGAGATTTGAAAACATACTATCTTTAGTTTTCTATGACCTTCAGGCTTGACGATACTGCAAGACACAATGATCATTAATATGCAGTTTAAAAAACTCTCAGCATATATTTCTGCTTATGTAAATTTAAATATTTAAATGTTTCTAATGTTAGAAAATGGAGCCTTAGTGCAAACTTTTACTCAGTTTTT
Organism: Dicrostonyx torquatus; assembly: GCA_028555095.1. NCBI lineage: Eukaryota > Metazoa > Chordata > Mammalia > Rodentia > Cricetidae > Dicrostonyx > Dicrostonyx torquatus. The sequence goes on along the minus strand of JAQHUG010000224.1, from coordinate 1,367,051 downwards.
ACCTTTATAAATAAAAACTAAGTTATTTCTATTTTATTATTATTATTTAGAGGAAAGTATTCTTAGCATAGAAGCTAAACACAAATAAAATTGTAATTATGGCAGAGCATTACTGTAAGTTATGGCATGAATTTAATTTCACTTATTCTGTTCTATTTCATTATGAGATACACCATAATTTTCCTTTGTAATTTATCATATCAGCATCTTTTAAAGAAAAATATATTCCACACATTCTGCATTAGTTCATTAAAATGTTTAACATCAAAATTATTTATAAGCATTTTTACACTTTGAATATTAAAGTTTTAAAATTTTAATTTAGTCACTTTCAAAACAATTGCTTAAAATTATCTTCAAAACAACTTCTTTCTAATTAATTATTAGCATTTATTCATTTAACTTTTGGTGGAGGGTACCGAAATTGCATAATATAAAACGAAACCTTTTGGCTGAATTAATTTATTATGTTTAATTTGTTTCATTAGCATATGAAGATTAGCTATAAAAAGCACTTAATTTTGAAACAATTGACAGCCAAAAAAAGAAATACATGCATCCATGATGTGTAGTAAATAGAAAAATTTAAAGCCTATACAGTATATGTCATTAAGTAATATTAAAAAAATAATATAAAATAAAATTCAAGTGTGACATTAGTTTGCTGGTATTTCTATCTTGCATTTTGTATACTGTAGACCCTGATTTTAAAAAATATATTATTGTACCACACTGATAAAAATAAAAGAAGTTTCATTTCTAAATTCAATACCATGAATGTTCCTTAATTTAAACTTGACTGCACTTCTGTGTTACCAATGAGTAAATTTTAATTCCGATCTTTATTAAATCTGTTCACCTCTGGCTTCATCTTCTATTCTTCTTGCCTTATTGCATAGATATAAGAACTAGCACTTATTCTTTAAAAATGTGTAATATTGATTAATTTTTAAAAAAAGAAATTACACATATTGATTAAAAGGAATAAGAAATTGCCAAAATGAGATAATTTTAAAAATGATCCTTATAGAATCAGGAAATGAAAAACTTGTCCTGCTGTCAGAGTGAATTGTACTTAGTAATAATGTAGTGTTTGCTCAGATCTTACTTAAAAGAGACTACACTGGCATTTTTCCTACATGTGGCTTTAGTCAGTGTGATATAATTTTCAGTTTCTTTGATTAATGAGCACAGTCTCAGCTCTCAGGTGTTAGCTATTTGTTCAGAAGCCATAGAATCCCTCTGACTTAACTGACTTAAACACACTTTTGACTTATTTAATTAGCTTCTCTGGAGCTGCTAATAACCATACAGCTTTGACTGTGAACCATGTAATTATTTTGACATTAATTCTCTCCCTGGGATATCTTATTCTTGAGGTCATCATTTTTGTACTTCAATTTCTGGCTAGTAATTTTACAACAGTAATAAAACCAGTACTGAAAGACGTCCATGAATATTATACCTTAAGATTTTGCAGGATAAATTGGTTTGGATTTTACTTTCACTCCAGTAGCAACTAGTTCCTGTATATTATCAATTAATTACACAAAGTTAGGAGAAAATTCTAAAATTATCAAAGTTGAATCAATAACCTTATGAATTTTTTACTCTTATTTGTTTGCTTGCTCTTTTGTTTTTGATAATATATATTTGGTTTATTTTTGTTACCAAGAAGTGAAAATATGACAAATGAACTGAAATATTTATTAATTAAAACAAAGAATACATGTATCTTAAAGGGAAGCATAAAAAAATGTGATGTGTGTGTGCATGTGTATGGGTGTGTGCTTGTAAAATGATATAGGGTGAGAGGCATCAGGAATAAAATAAGATAAAAAGTTAAATGAATGCTCCAGTCAGATCATATATCACAAATATCTTATAATGGAAATGAATATATTAATTATTGTTTTCATGGAAAATGACATTTCATTACCCTAATTAACATGCAAATAAAAATTTTAAAAATGTTTCTAAATCAATCCCACTGATTTTGAATTAGATTAAATGGACACACCAAGGTGAAGTTGTCATCAGTACCTAAAGGGAGAAATGGTTACATTCATGAAATTATACACAATTTTCACATATTAGAGAAATCCTTGGACAACTGTATTAGGTTTTCTTTCCTTGAGGTGAGGCAAGAATGGCTTCTTCCCCAACCATTTACTTTTTATTTCTCATTTTCTAGAAATAACAATGCTCACAGCAAACACCACATAAGGAACTCTTCTAAAACTAATGACAAAGACATTTATCATTCTACCACACAGTCAAACTTCCTGTATTGGTATTAATATCCTTAGCTATCAGTGAAATAAATTTCAAAATCCCTCTAAGATACCATCTTACACCTTTTAGAATGGCCAAGACCAAAAACACTAATGACAGTCTATATTAGAGAGAATGTGGAGTAAGAGAAACACTCCTCCA
>JAQHUG010000224.1:1248642-1260501 GCA_028555095.1 Dicrostonyx torquatus | reverse complement strand
ACACAGAAATGGGAAAATGATGTGGGATTCACCTCCGTATGCTATGAATATGTATTACTACCATTAGTTTATAAAGAAGCTGATTTGTTCTATGGCAGGGGAGAATATAGCCAGGTGGGAAGAAAATAAAGAGAATTGGTGGAGTCAAGGAGATGCCATGTATCTGCCAAAAGAGAAAGAGACTCCAGAAGCTAACCACTGGTCCACAGCCTCGTGATGACACACAGATTAATGTAAATAGGTTAATTTAAGATATAAGAGTGAGCTATAAATACACCTAAGGTATTGACCAAACATTACTGCGGTTGACATAGTTTTTTTGTAATTATTTGGATCTGGGTGGTTGGAAAACTAAAAAAAAGCCTCTGTCTACAGTAATCCAGAGGACCAGTGAGTTTTCTGTGAGATTATATCTTCAAGTTATGTCAGAAGCTATATCAATAATCTTCCACCTACAAGGTTGCTTAAATATAAACATAAAAAGTAAGCAATAGATATTCCAAAGTAGATGGGGGAAAAGAAATACAAAGAGTTACTCCAATTGATTACATGTTACAAAATGGTCAGTTATGAAAATATATCTATCCAGACTGAGCAGATTATACTGAATAATGCATGCATATATCTACAAAAACATGCATGCTATAAATTTTAAAGACTGTGATTGTAAATTGAACAAGATGAATATATGAGACAGGAAAGGAAAGGGATACTTAAAATAATAAAGAAAATGAAGAAAATTTATGGAAATAGACATTATTTTTGCCTTATTTGACCCATTTTCTTGTCTTTGAAATTCTAATTGAAACCATTATGTAAAATTATTTATGCATAACTTCTTAGTTTAAATATTCTACAGTATCTCTTCAGTTTTCCTGTTTACACAATTTCTGTTTAAGTTTTTGTTGTTATAATTACAGCATACTTGCCTTCTCTTTGTTCTCTCTAAACTAGTCTGTATATTCTGCTACCTCTCTTTCGAGTTCTGGCCTCTTTTTCTTTAATTTTTGGTATGCATACCTAGATGTGTACATACAGAGAGATAGATGAATAGATAGATAGATAATAGATAAATAAATAGATATAGATGGATAATGGAGATGGATAGAGATCAATATTTTTAAATCCATATCATAAGAAATTCAGAAGCTACACCAAGGAAATGTCACTGAAATGGTTGCCTAAACATAACCAAAGACAACACCACTGGATATGCTAGTGTGCATGGGAAAAAGCTTAGAGTCCATTCAATATACTCAAAGAATCAAAAAATAATTTGTCTATTTTAATGTGTGTTACTTATTTTAAATTTTTAGTCTCTATTAAGAAAATATATCACAATTTCCTTTACTATGACCTTTGTTTTTAAATTCATTAATTATTGATGACAGTATTTTTCCTAAAATCTTTGAAACTTAGGCATGTGTAATATATTTTGCTTGTTTTCTCTAATAGTTTGTCTCTTAATTACAATATAAATTCAGAAATACTTTAAAGAACAGATGTTGGAGATATTTGTACACTGTAAAGATAGATGTATTATGCAGTGGGATAATGTTCTTGTACACTGTAAGATTTTTTTCACTATTCCTTGTTTAATAAAATGTTAATTGGCCAGTACCTAGAAAGGAAGTATAGGCAGGGCAACCAAACTAGGAAAAACTTTCTCTCCTGCCAAATCCTGCAACCATTCAGTCCCAATAAACAGACAGAGGTTTATACTAACTGTTTGGATCTTTAGCTCAGACTTATTACTAACTAGCTATAACAATATAAATTAACCAAAATTCTTATCTATGCTTAGCATGTGGCTTGATATCTTTCTCAGTAAGACATTCTTATTCCGCTTACTATGGCTCAGAATGATGACTGATTCTCAGCCTTTTCTCTTCCCAGAGCACTCCTAGTTACACAATTCACACAGTCTCTCCTTTCTTGTGTAAACAACAACAAAACTTCTTCCCAAAGTAAAATATATTTTCACTTAAATTTTGAAGTCAAGGTATTTAAACTCTATAGGTTATATTAATCCATCAACATTTTTAATCAAATGTCTTTTATCAGCTGTTGCTCCTTCCTCTGCTATCAAAAAATTCAAAGACAACACAATAACATACTGTAACCAGATTCTCTGTGTATTTTCCATTTTACATAACTTATTATATTCTATTTCTTTTATTTTTGTTGTTTTTTTTTTGTGTGTGTGTGTAACTGGCTTTCACTGTGTATATTAGGCTGTCCTGCGTCTGACTCTAGAGACCAGGGTATTCTCAAACGGACAGATATCTGCCTGCCTCTGCTTCCAAAGAGCTAGGATTACAGTTGTTCACCTCCATACACACACACACACACACACACACACACACACACACACATTTATTTATTTTAATGACTTTATCCTTTTTCTTATCTCTCCCAACTATTTATATATATTTAAACACACTGTAAACCATTTAGAGATTTAAAAAAATTGTTTATGTCTTAGTTTTCTTTTTTATTCTGAATCTCTCTTTACTCTCTCTCTCTCTCACTCTCTCTCAATATATATCAATCTTTTCCAGAGAACATGAGTCTTTAATCTGTTAAGTGACAAGGCTAGGATTGATGCTGCTGATTTTGCGGCTGGCTCTGCCCAATTTCTTAGCTTGCTGAGAGCTTAATTTGTGGAGGAGGTATTGGGGGAAGCCACATTTATTGTACAACTCTGTGGAGTGTCTAGGTCCATGCCACCACCAAGAAACATGTAGCATGAGTGATTGATGGCAGGGCTTTTTAAAAGAGCTTTGAGGTATTTGCCATTAATGTGGAGTAATGAAGCCCGTCTAAATGGAGTTGTACCTCAGCTTGCCTCTAACAAGTAGAACTTACCTGAGAAAATTCTGCTACCAGGAAGCCATGATTAACTCTGTTCTTTTATGTCTAGAATCACTTCCCAAACTCTCTCTGATTTTATGTGGGTGTTGTTGCCCCACATTGGCTGCCATTTGCAAACAGATATTTTTGTTCTACCTGGTCCTGCAGCTGTTCATTCCCAAACAAACCCAAAGAGGCTTATATTAATTATGTTTGGTCCCTTAGCTCAGGCCTATTACTGACTAGCTCTTACAACTTATATTAACTATGTTTAGTCATGTGGCCTGGTATCTTTTCTCAGTAAGTCTTTCTTACCTTGCTTCCTCTGTGTCTGACTGATGACTATGTTTGCTTTTTCTTTTCCAAGAATCCTGCTAGTCTGGTTAACCCACCTATACTTCCTGCCTGGTTATTGACCCAACAGTATTTTATTAAATCAATATTTAAAGTGGCAAATATTTACAGTGTATAAGAGCATTATCCCATATTACAATGCTATGACTGGCATAATAAAAAGCTGAATTCCAGAAATCAGGCAGGAGAAACAGGGGGGACATCCAGGAAGAGATAGAATGCTTGGAAAAAGGCAGATGTTGAAGAAGAGTACAGGTAACAAAGCTACATAAAAGTAAACAAATTTGAAAATATGGGTTGACTTAAGTTATAAAAACTAGCTTGATGTAAACAACCTAAAGCCATGTTTTAATAATAAATAATGTCTCTGTGTCATTTTTTAAAAATTTCTTGAGTTGGTGGCCCCAAAATTAATCTGTTTAAAAACAGATCTTGGTGCTTTATTTTTAACATGAGACTTGAAATGGATTATTAATGTGTATCACACTTTCTGTTGTGCTTTGCTATAGGTTCACAATATAAAATACAAATCATCATTGTGTGCTCCAAATTTGAGTCAGTAAAAACACTTTTACTTTCTATTTTCTGAGTTTTCTTTTCAAGAATTTTGTATAATTGGAATAATATAAAATATATAGAATTTACTTTTTCTGGATATAAGTTTGGCAGGTTATATTCCTAATTAGCACTGTAGTGGCCAGATCCCAAAGTAGTGACTCCTTTTACTTAGGAATACATCAGTGAAAAATAGCTCCTCCAAGGTTCCTTATTAAAACTACAAAAATTACTGGGTTCTATATTTTATTATCATTATTTTTTCTTTAGGGATTTAAAAATATAGCCATTAAAGAAAAAGAGGCTAAGACTTGATAGAGAAAGGGGAGGATAAGGATTGGTTTAGAGAGACAAATGGGAATGGAGGAATGAAGTAATATATTTATAGACTCTTTTCTGAAGGGAAATCAAGCAATCAATGTGTTTTGCGCCTCTGTTCTTGGGTTCACTCTGATTTTAGGTAGAACTTTAACCCAGGTTTTCAGAGAGTAAGAGATTCCTGTGTAAATCTGCTGCGTAGGTGACCTATAAAGCAATAACTTGCTGAAATGAGCCCTCAGCGTCCTGCTAGGGTTCTGGAGCCCACAACGAAAGATTATTGATGGTTTCTACTGAAAAGCTGTCAATTAGATGTACAGGTTGCCATAACAGCTCCAGGGTATAGCCTGAATCCTGCGTAAATTTACTGGATCTTCCCAGCAGCTACGGGGCCTAGCACTCCCTTCAGAGACACACATGTCCATCTTCTTGGACGCATGCCAGAAACCAGAATATGATTTTGATGCACCTTGTTTGTCTTACAGTAGCTGGGCCCTGTGGTTAAAACCTTACTTTAAAAGTAAGTTTGTTTTCGTTTTTGTTTTTAAACTAGAAATTGATGTTTCCATTGTGTATAATTCAGTAATAGTGAAAATAAAATATGTACAAATATTTACTATTAATCCTGTATCATAATTATAATAGCAGTTATGTAATTATAAGTTGAAAAAACAGCTAGTTTCATGAAGATTGCTTTTTTTAAAAAAATGTAGCTTTTCAAAGAAGTGTTTTATTCCCTTGATGAATTGCCTCATTTCCAATTCACACTGTACCATGTTCAGCCATCTGGCTCCCTTCCTGTCAATCTATTGTAGCATTTGTTGCCAAGGTCACTCTTTCTTTTTGTCCCTAATTTGAATGGGCCCTTTTCAGACTTTATCTTTTTGAATAGTTCATGATGCAGCCTGGCTACTTTGGAAAGCTTATCCAGCTGCTGAGTCAGACTGCCTCCAAATCAGAACTTAAATCTTTGAGACTAAATCCAGTAAGGCTTTATGGCAAGAAAGAATCTGATTCAATCTGTTTTGCCTCACTTGGTAGTTTGACTCCGAAAGAAAAATAAAAAGAAAATTTCAAATAAATGAGTATATATGAGTCTATACATATATAATAATATATATTTTATCTTTAAACATATATGTATATATATATATATTATTTTTAAGAGGATACTGTTTGTATGAGTATGCAGTAACCGTCCAAGATACCCTGTATCTTAGTACAAGTCACCCTCAAAGGAGTTCAGTCACAGTGCACACAGGAGTGGAAACAGGATTCTGTTCAGACCGTAGATGCCTCTTCTCTAGACAAGATGCTAATACAGAGTAAAGAAAGTACATCACTTTGTACTCCCACTACCAGTAAAGGTGAATCCATGCCATCATTTGTCATTATTTCTTTGTTTGAATTTATTTTAATCATTTTGACTGGAGTAAGAGGAAATCTGAGAGTGGTTTAAATTTGTATTTTTTTTCATGGCTGCAGATGTTGGGGACTTTTAAAAAGGTTTCTTAAATATTTTCATTTCATCTTTAAAACTCAATATTTAGCTCATGGTCCATTTTTAATTAGGTTTTTTGTCTTGAAATATGTTTTCTTTTCATTGCTTTTGTATTCTAGAAGTAAACCCTCTCCCAAGTAATAAAGCTCAGAACCAGTTAAATTCTGAATTGAATTTGATTGAAGTTCAAGAATGAATCCCAGTACTTCCCCCAAACTCCCACAAAATAGGAAAGGAAAAACATAGTTCCAAACTCGTTTTGTGAAGCTAGTGTTACTATAATACCAAACCCAGAGACATACATGCTCAAAAAATATGTATAATTGTTAAACATGAATTAAATTTCCTCATTTAAAATACTTGCAAATTGAACTCAAGAATACAACAAAAAACTATCCACTCTGAAAAATTTACTTTATTCCAGAGATGCAGAAATGATTTGTCATATGTAGGACATGAGTGTCCTAAAGGACAGAAACCAGGTGATCATTTCACAAAAGGTAGAAACAATTTTGACAAAAAACACAGGTCACTTCTTGAAAAAAAATTCCTGAATATAGGGTTGCAGGCAAATATTGCAACATAGCAATGGTAATACACAATCCAGGCTACATTTATGTAATCTTTAAAAATTACCTGTTTTTTACTCCAATACTGAAGGGACTTAAGAGAGCCTTCATCAAGCAACTGATGGAGGCCGACACCCACATCAGAGCACTGGATTGAGCTCCCAAAGTTCAGTTGAACAGTGATAGGAATGAGAATATAAGCAAGGAGGTTAAGTGATGGGTTTACCCACTGAAACAGTTTGCCTGAGCTAATGGGAGCTCACCAACTCCAGCCAGACTGGGGAGAACAAGCATAGGACCAAACTAGTTTCTCTGAATGTGATTGACATTTGTGTGGCTATGGTAGACGGAGGGGCCACTGGCTGTGTCACCAGGATTTATCCCTACTGCATGGGAACCTATTCTCTTTGGATGTATACCTTGTTCAGCCTAGATATAGTAGAGAGGGCCTTGGACCTTCCACAAAACAATATGCCTTACTATCTTTGAACGGGGTGGAGCTCTTGGTTGTGTGGAGGAAATGGGAGGAGGAGAGGGAGGAGGAACTTGGATTTGTATTTTTTAAAAATCTAATAAATTTTTTAAAAATTACCTATTTTGATATCTTTCATTTTCGTCAGTAAAATATAGTAAAGAAAGATTACTGAGTTTTAAATCTGCAGATTATTTTATTTTTCCTATTATGAATATAATAAACATAAAAAACAGTCAAAGTCAAATATGGCTACAGTTAATAAAACATTTCAAAATAATACTAAAATTTTAATAATTCTGAAAATGTGAAAATTAATGCAAAGTGACAATTGGGCTACTTTATCTCTTGTTACTATTTAGATACTAATGTACATGTTATACACTTTAACAAATATTATGATAAACTCATGTGATCTCCAAAGAGAAATTAATTGATTAAGGAACATGAATGCCTTAAATATACTATTTATTGTGTAGAATGTTTGCAGACAGACAGCTAAATGGGTTTTTGGGAAGGGATATTTCCTCGTTCTCAAATTTTATAGTTCAAATGCAGTGAGTTCTAAAATATCAACCGGTTTTCTTTTTGACCATCTATGTACTCCTTGTGAAACAAATGTGCATAAATGTATTTACATGCTACATTTTGCCTACAAGATGGGTCTGTGGGTAAAAACATTCACTGCTTAGCCTAATCACATGAGTTTCTCAATGAACCCTACATTGTCAAAGGAGAAAACCATCTTTTTACATACATGCATGATAATCTGCTTTCATCAATATGCTATGACTATTTTAAACACTTTGTTATTGAGAATATATCACAAAACATTGAAATGACAGTTCATCTAGATTCTTCTAACATAATACAAAGAATTAGATAGCTAAAATATATGGACAATATTTTTAAATTTTGTATCCTGTGTTGACTACCTATGCTCATGATAAAACTGCTTTAATTTTTTTCATAAAATATTTTCTATTTTCTAGTTTCTGATCGTGGGGTTTTGGTAAGCACGTCTCTGGAAAGATTGGTTCCTTTAGGAGATACTACATATTTAATACCTCCTTAAAGTTCTTAATAACAATGTGTTGAATATAACACCATAGTTTTGAATCTTTATTTTCTAGCAAGAAAAATGAAACAGACAGAAACTCGCAAATCTGAGAAGAGTTAAATAAAAAAAAAATCATTACTAATATATAAGAAAAGAAAAAGGGATAATTTGCAGGATGCTATGTGGTACAATTACCCACATTCTTTAAAGACACTTAATAGGAAGATACAATATCAAATATCTCTGTGTGGATTTTAGGTTCTCATAGCATTTCCAGAGATATTCAGCAGTCCTGTACAGAATAATGGCCCAAGAAACTCCATCCATTTTCCTTTAAAATTCAAGGTTCCATTATTTTTTTCTGCTGTGTAGTACTCCATTGTGCAAATGTACCACATTTTCCTTATCCATTCTTTGTTTGAGGGACATTTAGGTTGTTTCCGGGTTCTGGCTATGGCAAGAAATGCTGCTATGAACATAGTTAAACATATGTCCTTGTAGCATGATTGAGCATCCTTTTGAATATATACCCAAAAGTGGTATTACTGGGTCGTGAGGAAGGTTGTTTCCTAATTTTCTGAGAAATTGCCACACTGACATTCAAAGGGGCTGTATCAGCTTGCATTCCCACCAGCAATGCAGTAGTGTTCCCTTTTCCCTCTCCAGCATAAGTTGTCATCAGTGATTTTGTTTTGGCCATTCTTACAGGTGTAAGATGGAATCTCAGAGTTGTTTTGATTTCCATTTCTCTGATGACTAAGGATGTTGAACATTTNCTTGTGAAACAAATGTGCATAAATGTATTTACATGCTACATTTTGCCTACAAGATGGGTCTGTGGGTAAAAACATTCACTGCTTAGCCTAATCACTGACATCCAAAGGGGCTGTATCAGCTTGCATTCCCACCAGCAATGCAGTAGTGTTCCCTTTTCCCTCTCCAGCATAAGTTGTCATCAGTGATTTTGTTTTGGCCATTCTTACAGGTGTAAGATGGAATCTCAGAGTTGTTTTGATTTGCATTTCTCTGATGACTAAGGATGTTGAACATTTTCTTAAGTGTGTTTCAGTTATTTTCTATTCCTCTGTTGAGAGTTCTCTGTTTAGGTATGTATTGGATTATTTGTTCTTTTGATGACCAATTTTGTGAGTTCATTGTATACTTTGGAGACCAGAACTCTGTCTGATATGGGATTAGTTAAGATCTTTTCCCATTCTGTAGGCTGGTGTTTTGTCTTGTTGACTGTGTCCATTGCTTTAGAGAAGATTTTCAGTTTCAGGAGGTCCCATTTATTAATTGTTTCTCATTATCTATGCTGCTCAGGTTATATATCTAGTTAGTCTAAATTTTTAGAAGCCCAAACTAGAGGGTCTCTTGCAATTTATGCTTGTCATTCTTCTAGAACATAGACATATACAGAAAAAGTAAAATGAATTATACAGGAACATATAAAGCTCAAGGAAGCAGAAAATGAAACAAGACACACATGAGGAGCTCAAGTCAGTTTATTCTACTTCCTTCCTTTACTGCATATATTACTACTTTTAACAACTTTAGTTTGGTAACAAAGATAACTTTGAGTTTTAGTTGCTTATATATAAGTATTACCTGTTTGAAATGTAGCCAATTGTCTACCTAAACCTGAATCTGTTATATTTTGATATAAAATCAACATTATAGGAAGAAATCAATTTTAATATAATATAGAAACTAACTGATCTTTTACTGATAAGAAGTAATTTATAGTTAAGCACAGTTTTGTGCTAATGTCAACTATATTTTCCTCTTTCTATGTCCTTCAATTATTTTTTGATGTGTAAGAGAGGAAAGTTCTAAATCTATGGAGAAATCAAGAAATAGTCAATTATCAAAAGTTTTCTATTAAGAGTAAAATTAACAAAATTTATGGCTCATGTGTGTGTGTATGTGTGTGTGTGTGGAGAGAGAGAGAGAGAGATAGAGATAGAGAGATTTATATATATAAATCCTTTGTACTATATATATACTATATGTATATATGTACTATATATATAGTGTATGAAAATATCATAAAAATTGAAACAAAATTTTATATGAATATAGGAAAAAGGGCTTATAGAAATACAAACCTGAAAGCAGCACAAAGAAAATGTATAATATATAACATATTTAAATTAAATTTTGATTTGTGGATAAATTCAAATAAGTAGTTGTAAAATAATAAATTATCTGTAAACTAATATTGGTTATATGCCCTAAAGAGAGACCCTATCTTCAAAATCTAAACTGCGTAACAGAGAAAGACACTTGATATTGATATCTGTCACATACAAACATACAAATACTGTAATAATTTCTGTCCCTTTAAGAGACAAGCCATGCTCATCCCTTTCCTGCCTGCATCACAGACCTTCATGTCTTTTTTTCTGTTCCTTCTTTCCAGATAGGCAGTTGTGCTTCTTCTTTTCTTTCCTCTTTCTCCCTCTCTTTCTCTCTTTATTTCTCTCTCACTCTCTCTTTCTCTCCTTCTCTTATCCCCCTTCTCCCCTTCTCCCTTCTCCCATAACCCTAATAAATGTTCAAATTTACTCTACCTGGGTACCTGTCTGGTCTCATGTACCTGTCTGCCCGCCTCAACCTGGAGTTCAGGGACCCTCGGCAGCTGTCTCTGCCTGGGGCTCAGGGACCGGAGGCAGTCTCTCTCTCCTGCTGCCGCCACATGACTGGGGAACCCACAGGAACCCATAGCAAGCTCCTGGGGTCCCGCCACCATTGGGGACCGCCTGTGTGGTCTCGTGCACCCCGTCCCCGCGGCAAGCTGCTGGAGACCCAAAGACAAAAGAACAACAAATACAAAAAGAGAGAGATAGTTCCATCATATAATATTTCTATATAGAGAGTATATACTATATATAGCATAATATAGTATACATAGAACATTATATTATATATTTTATGTTGTTATTTTATGTTTATTTAACAAATACATTTATATGCAAATATCAAATAATATATATGTCCTATTTAACAAAATAAAAAATGTTTGTCGCCTCTAAACTTACCAGGAAATGAACTTAAAAGCTTCTCAGTTGTCCTCACAGATTTGGGTCTGTGTTGAAAGTTCTCAAGCATGTCTATACTAATTCATCTGGATTGCTCCTCTGAAGAATTTTCTACAGTTTCTAAAAACAATCTGTGTCTTTTGCAAAAAGATCCCTGACTCCAAAAGCAAAGAAGAAATTACGAAGTTAGTGAATGGAGATGGAGAAGGCTGAATTAAATTTCTTTTCCAAGGGACAACACAATGCAATTACATACTAAAGGGTTAAATTGCAAGTCACATTTAGTAGGTATAGTACTTCAATGTTGTCCACCAAAACCTACAACATTGGTGAATTAAGGTAAAAGTAAGCCAATCATTATCTGTGATTGGTCACGTTCTAGAAAATAAAAGAATGTTTTCTAAGTCATTATTGAGTACAACTGTTAAAATTTGTTTTACTGTTCAAACAATACTGTTAGAGATTTTATGTAGAGATAGTTTAACTTTCTCCCTTAAAATTGTTTTTAACAAAATTTCAAATTAAGTTTTAGTCTAATTTATGTTTAATTACCAAACTGGAGTTGCACTTGCACATACAGAATATACTATATTTCAATTGTCTTATTTAAATTAGTTAAATCTAAAATTTGTTCAATCAACTGCATCTTTTATTGAACATTTTACTTACAAGAAACAAAAATATATCTGCATTTAAAGTTATTTAGTACTAGCTAGTACATTATTTACTTTAGAGTCTGTCTCCCCACTTTCTACTTTTGTATTTCAAGAACTGTTATCATGTGATCATGAAAAAACTTGATTCAAACTACATTAAGTCTGAGGTGGCTTTCTGTACAACACTTGTTTACTCTTGTCTCTGACAGTTTTCAGTGACTGGATTGGTGTGACTGAAAAAGAGACTTCTGTTGATACTATGTATACTCCCAATACAGAATTTCTCATGATGATTTTATCATTCAAAATTGTGATAGAAATTCTGTTACTTTTTTGAGTAATAGCATGCCATTGATTACCTGTTGGGATCCAACCCCAACTTAAACTATTCTATGGACCGGCACTGAGGCGCAGGAATAATTAAAACACAGTTCACACAACAATATGGGAAGGGTGTCTCAGGGTGAATTCAAATCCTGA
>JAQHUG010000224.1:1207351-1220785 GCA_028555095.1 Dicrostonyx torquatus | reverse complement strand
TTTTTTATTTTATCTTATTTATTTTATTTTGCTTTATTTTATTTTAATTATTATCTTTTAGAAGTCTTTTGTTTTCTAATGAAAGATGGCAATGGGATGGATTTAGATGAGAGGGTACTTAAGGAGAACCTTTATTAGAGTAGAGGGAGAGAAAATCATAATCAAATGAATTTTGTTAAAAAAAAAGCATTTTAGTAAAGAAAAAAGCCATATATTGCATATGTATATATGAAATTCTCCAAAACAGACACAAAAATGTATTTTTAAAAAAGTAAATAAAGCCTTAGATTGTATTCTACAATATTGATGATATTAAATTCTTGGTTAGAAAACATACAATTGGGGTAAACATACTTGAGGATGTATAAAATATTCAGACTAAGCTATTTCATGGTTGTTCCCTAATGCTTGACTGCAGAATCTCTACTTTCCATTAATTCTAATTGTACCTTTTTATATACATTGCTTGTACTTCCTTCTCATTGGTGATGTAGCCTGTCGGCATCAAAAACAGCATCTGTAATCCATACGCCAGGTAAAGAGGTACTGAATAAAGAGATCCTGTGTAGTGTCTGGCTCTGTTTGCACTCAGTTTAGTCTTGGTTCGTGTTTCTTAGCTTTGGGGTTTGTTATGTATCTGCATCATCTACCTAATGCTTTCCCAAAACTCTCAGAAAAAAGTATCTTTATTTTTAACATATGTTTATATAAAAATAAATTGTACTGAGTTGACCTTATAATTCAGAGAATATCAAGGTTATATAATGAAAGACAGAGGCAATATCTGTCCTTCTTTGCTAAAAGAGAAAAAAATAGCAGCGGATCTTTATTGTGACAACCCCAAAACTTAATGTCTCCATCAAGGTCATGTCACTTCTGAAGTACACAGCTGTTAATTTCCAAAGTGTAATGATAACTTCAGTCAGAAAACATATAGTATGCCAATGGCTGGAAGTAGGACAGAATTACAGGACTGGGAAAGACAGTGAAGGTCACAGAAGGCCCCTGAAAATTTCAATCATATTTTTAGTAGCTCATCACTATCAGAAAAGTACTATATTCTTTTAAATTTTGAATTTGTTCATTTAATTTACTGTACAGTAAACAATTACTGTATTCTCATCCCTTATTTCATATGTAAAGGGGGATAATTTCCCCCATGAGATGCTAAATTTTGAATGCTATTTCAACCCTCTTTTATTTCTCAGTAGAAAGGAAATGTTATTTCATCTCATTTTAGTTAAACTACTATGTTCAACCACTCCTTTTAATACAGGAGGTTATAAATGTTCACACTTGAGTTTGGGTTCCTCAAAGTAAGAAGCAGAGTGTAAAGTTTGTATGATATAGAGGAAATGTGGGCAGAAATGTATTCCCCTACTAAACCTTGTTGATACACTTTCGAATTCTTAAAAGAAAACTGCATGTTTGTCTTTTTTAACCCATTTTAAAAAAAAAGAAATCACAGAATCTGGTTGGAATGTCTTCATATGTTTTTCAAATCCATTTGATCTTGCTTGTTTTCTTTTAGAAGAGATGCACTAATTTTATCTTCTTCAGTCAGCATTCACAAGTTAGTCACTTTGTATGTTGAAGCCACTGTATCAGAATACCACAGACTGAATTAATTTCAAAAAATAGAAATTTATTTCTTATAGTTTATAATCTGAGAAGTCCCACATCAAATTGTTGGTCGAATGATCAATCGTATGGTGTTCTTTATACTGCACTTTGGTCATTGTGACTGTAGAATTCCCAACCTGTGTTCACTCACCCATTTTCACTGTCTACCACAGTGGAGGTTATGATGCAATATATGAATTTGGATTGGTGCACAGATATCTACTGGGTTATAGAAGTTATTTTATACAATAACTCCTCTGCCTAAATACTTTTTCCTAAGAACAATACTATTAAAGGCCCACGAGACTAAGAAAGAGACTGTGCTATCTAAAACTAATATGCCTGAAAATGGCAGTATCTAGATTGTCTGAACACCTTAAAAAACTATAAAGGCAAACTATATTGTCACTATATAGCAATTAAGGTGGGTCCTATTAGTTTATAGAGAAATATGTGCCAATGTATTTTTATATTTTAAATCCCTAGCCACAAATATATATGATACATATAAGATATATAGAAATCTCATTTATTTCACTAGATTAAAGTGTTCTTATAACCTTATAACCTGATAATAATTTTCTGGAGAATAAGCTTAAATATCTTGCCTTAGGGAAACTTGCACCTTCATTTTTATTGTTCAACTCTTAATAGTATCAAGGAAAGATAGACAGTGTGTATTTTCATTAATAATAAATGGTTAATGAAATTATGGACCATGTATATGGTGTGCCATAATCAGTTGTAAAGAAAATTAAAATTGGGGTATGTAGTAGTGAATGTAAGTGAGCCTCATAGGTTGATAGGGAGCAGCATTATTAGAAGATGGCCTTATTGGAGTAGCTATGCCATTGTTGGAGGAATTATGTCCCAGTTCTCTTGCTGCTGCCTGAGGATCAAGATGTAGAACTCTCACCTCCTTCTTCAGCCACATGACTGCCTGGTTTCCACCTGTTATGATGACTGATACTCTGAAACTTTAAATCAGCTTAAAATAAATGTTTTCTTTTATAAGAGCTGTCACTGTCAATGTGTCTCTTCCAGCAATAAAATGCCTAACTAAGACAGGGACGTTGTATGAAGTAACAATGGATTTGAAAAACATTATGTTAAGTAAGATGGTTGAGAATCAGAAAAACTAACATTGTGTATCCTTTCTTTGATGTGGTTTAGCCTCTAACTTTTCTGTAAATTTTTATACAAAGAGTGGATGTGTGTGGAGGCGATAAAAATAAACAGAACCCATGAGCAGCAGGGGGTATTCGTTAATGGACACAGTGAACAGTAAAATATTTGTGGTTTTAAAGTACAAGAGGTGACATCAGGTTGAGTAAAGTTGAAGTATTGGTGTAAGAGGGTTCTTCTGTATTTCTGTGTTTTCATTGGTTAATAAAGAAAGCTGCCTGGGCCTTTTGATAGGGCAGGACTTAGATAGGCAGGGATAAGAGAACAGGATGCTGGGAAGAGCCCGCCATGAAGCCACCAGGTTCAGACATGCTGTATCTTCCCAGTAAGCCCACTACCTCCTGTTGACTTACAGACTATTAAAACGGGATGAAATAAGATGTGAGAATTAGCCAATAGAAGCTAGAACTAATGGCCAGGCAGTAATTTAAATGAATCCAGTTTGTGAGTGATTATTCTGGGTATAAGTCAGGGCCAAACGTAGGCCAGGCAGTATTTTAAATGAATCCAGTTTGTGAGTGATTATTCTGGGTATAAGTCAGGGCCAAATGTAGGTCGCCAGGCAGAAAGGAACAAAAGGGCCCGCATTCCTCTCAGGTGCTGGGAACACAGCCCCTGCCCTTACAACAAAGTATGAAAAGATAGAGGTGAGTGAACCAAAATAGACAGCATATGAAAAACTCACAATGAAATATGACACTTTGTAAGTAGATGGAAAAAAGAAAATTAAAACAAACAAACAAAATATCGACTGGAAGTTCTAAGTGAAAGTTTCTTCCTGAAAGAATGGGTCATTAAATAAAAGTCTTAGAAGATTTACTTCCATGTTAGTTGTCCACCAGAGGAGTCCCTGAAATTCCCACACAACTGTGAAGGCCCAAAACTATGAGCCTGTTTCCACCTTGTCTGATAGTCAGAGAGTTTGGTGGTTGATCAAAAATGTTGAAAACAAACAGCACAATGCATCCTGACTCAGGATGTGGTTATAGTTTCTTTTGACATTAAGATAGCCCATAATAGATGGTTCCACTCCACCCTCATAGAAGGTAAGAATATGAAAGCATACTTCTGCTCCTTTTAATTGGGGTGTAAAAGTGTGTGGAAACTTAAATGCAAGCAATTTCAGTATTCAGTGGAACTCAATCTTGGTACCATCCATTCATTTTTTTTTATTTTTACTCACGTATTTGTATTCTTTACTATTTTTTCTTATCCCCATGCCCCTACCCTGCCAATGATGGTCACCAACAAATGACATCACAATGTGTGGGTGACAGGTGAACCCCAGTGGTGGGTGGTCCTGCTGTCTATGTATTGTTTTATTGGTTAATGAATAAAGAACTGGCTTGGCCTATAGCATGGGATGGAAAAGGCAGAGTTATAGAGAAGCCATGGATCCACCAGAGACAGACGCTGGTCAGAACTTTAGTTGCTAAGTCACTGCCATGTGGCAATATACAAAATAATAGAAATGGGTTAAATGAGTTAGCCAATAAGAAGATAGAGTTAATGGCCCAAGCAGTGATTTAATTAATACAATTTCTGTGTGGCTATTTTAGTTCTGGGTGCCGGGATCAACAAAAGACTCTCTTCTTTTACCAACACACAGAATTGTGGTCAGGTATACAAGGGAAGACAAGACGGTCCCCACAGGAACAAAATTATACTGCAGGTGTAGAGGTGAGTAAATAAACAATAATAGATAATAAAAAAGGAAAGAGAAAGGCAGGGCAAAAAAATGGGGGCAAAACTGTAAATATTTGTAAATATGGGACAAGGAAATAGTATTCAACAATCTGACAGCTTCTTGGATATATCTTGAGAGCTAGAGGAGCTGGAATGGGGCAGAGACAAAGACAGAGATATTTAGAGCTTGTAAATATTATATTCCTACCTTCACCCTGACAGCATATCTGCCACCACCACTAGGTTGTTCAGGACTCAGAGAGACCAAAGCATGGCCTCTTCTTCACTTCCAATAAGCTATGGTGCTGTGGTCACCTGACTGCAGCTTCTGCTGCTGTTGAGTGGGAGGGAATAGTGAAGAGATCTCAGGGCGAAGGGGAAAGGTTTTAGCTAATCAGGCTAATAGCCACGTCCTGCCATTAGCCATTAGCTAATTATTTGGGTTGGACCATCAGGTCCCCCTTATGTATAAAAGACACAGCCCACAGCCCACGTGTGCTCCTCCTATCGTTTCCTGCGAGGCGCTCTCTTGGAAAGCATGGGATCCTGGTATCGTCAGTCTGTTCTTTCATCTATTAAAATATATATATTCTAAAGATAGCTGGCTTGGGTGATTACATCTTTAAATACTACATTATCAGGGCACATAGCCCAGCCTAGGTTAATGCTGAAATTGTGGGAGCATGTGCTCACATGGTGTAGCCAGCTAAGCCTGGCCTACAAAGTGATGTGGAGCCAGTCAAAGAAAGAGGCAGAAAAGATTTGATGGGTATGCCTCCCACGTCCAGAGCCTATTAGCAGGAAATGGCCAGAGGCATTGTGGCCTGCTACAGTAATTCTCCTAATCTTATTGTTAGACGATTTAAAAAGAAAAAGTCGAGGTAATAAAGAAAAAGTGTGGTTATACCCACCTAAACTTGTGGACATGGAAGTCTCAGAGGCACAGTAATGGAGAACAACTGAGAGCCTTTATGTTTGTCAGCCACTTCTAAATCTGTTCTGTGAGAAGACTGCTGAATGTGACTTTTACCCTGCCCAAGCACAGCAAGTAATGAGGAACCAGCTTCCTGGTCCTAAGTACCCAGGTGGGACACTGTCAAGCAGAGACAGAGTGGATTGCACACTGCTGCATAGGCCACCTGCAGCTGAGAGCCCAGATCCTGGTTCCCAGTCTGACAGCAGAACTACTGAAAAGTAACCTCAGGGAACTGCATCTTCAGGCCCAGATAGGTGTCTGTGAAATGTAAACGAACAAGTCAAGCCAGTCAGCTAGGCTGATTTGCAACTTGGATTAGAAAGATAGTTTACAAACTTTTAATAAAGCATGCAATGACTGAGATCTTATTTAAAATATCCTATGGGAGACCTTGAGACACTAAGTATAATTTTTAAAGAGTTCAGTCATCCAAATTCTAATAGACAGCTTACAGAAGAAGCCAGACAGGTACTCACCCGGGAGAGTATTCAATACAGTAACAGCAATTATATTATATTAATTGCAATCAGCCTTGGCAATCATGTGCATTACCTACAAAAGTTATTCCTACAGAAGTATTATGGCAAAATGGTCCATTTTTATGGTCACACCATCCTGTATCACCAATTACAGTATTACACCCTCATTTTGAAGCAGTAGTTTGCTTAGCAAAGAAGAGCAGGGTAGAATCTAGGAGATATTTTGGCATACGACCTGCTATGTTCAATGTTTCTTATATTAAGCAACAGATTGATTACTTACTTCAATATAGTGATTCTTGAACGATTGTGTTTGCTCAGTTTTAAGGTTTGATTAATAATTTTTCCCAGCTGATCTGTTACTACAATTTACACAACTATATTCTTTTATTTTCCCAAAAGCTGTAGCAAAAATCATAAAAGGTTGCTATGTTAACTTTCACAGTTGTTTTTTTCAGTGGAAGTTGAATATGTTGTCAGTGGTAAAGGACATGTTGTACAAACAGAACTGAACTCATCTCAAATAGTTGATCTATGAGCTGTTGTTATAGTTTTTATCTATATACTTACAGCCAATATATTTTTAATACTCTCCAAGTCTTAGAATGTGTTCCAAATATTGGGACTAGCAATAAACTAGTTAAAATACTATTCCTGAGTCTACTGTGGACAGATTTTGGCATGATGGCACCAAGGAAACTTCTGTTAAAACAAGATGGTACAAAGGCACTTGCACCGAATTATGAAAAGGACCTGACCTTGTATTAATACGGAGTTGAGGGTCTACTTGTGCTTTTTACAGGAAGAAAATAAAGCTTGATGAGATGATAGCATGTACAGCAGAAAGAAGGCAGTCCTGATGACATTGCAAATGACTCTATAAAATAAGTGGAATGGGGGACATGAACCAATGTTCCTGACTTACAACCTACTGCAGTCTGAAAAGGGAAAGAAGATTATGGTGATAGTTGGTGATTCCTAGTTTCTTGGTGGACTTGCTATGCAAACTTCCAGACCTAGTGAGTCTTTTTTAACTTGGAGCCAGATCAGAAATGAAGACCAAATATTTGACTGTTTTATACTTTGGGAAACAAAACTCAGATATTCAATCTGTTGTTGATTGGTGAAAGAACCTGAGAACTGAAGCCTCAATTTTCCCCTCAAAAAAAAAAAAAGACTCATTAGACAGAGTGACTGAAACATCTCTTCAGATATGAGGAGGGTAACCTAAGAATTTTGCTGTTGCTCAAAGACCGAGACAGTTTCTTAAGAGCAGCAATGAAGTTGGACTCTCACCCATCAGAAAAATCTTTTCTTGTATTTTGATTAGAAAAGATTTAAAAGAATGTGATATGACAAAGTTGTGTGTTAATTGTTAATCTCCATTCTAGAACTATAGTATTGACCTGTTAATGTTTGCTACTGTTTTAGTTTACTCTAAGATGCTATTGATTAGAAAAAGATTAGAACTTGTCTAAGAGAAGTTTGATATTTCCAATGAGTTCTTGGATTTGACATGTTTGATAAAACAAATTTAGATTTTGATACAACTGAATACTGTTAAGAAACATTCTAGACAAATTCAAAAGTGCGTACTCAAACCTGATGATTCTCTACTCCTTTAATTAGGAGATAATGTAGCCATATGAGTATGTGTATCACAAAGCATTATCTGCTTACTTACCATTATCTACTTTGTAATAAATTCTCTTGACAGAAACTTCACTCAGAGACACAGAGCCTAGGCGTACTTTCTCCCTTACCCCTTTGTTTACAGAGGTCAGCAGTCTGAGGCAGGTCTGATTCTCCCCCCCACACACACCAGGTGCTTAAGACATGTGCAGGCATGATTGCAATGCTTGTAACAAAGATGGGTAAGTCTAAAAAATGGTAAAGTATTCACCTAAGACACTATGATCACCCATCCTGTTGCAGAAACACAGGCTTTATTAAACTTAATAAAAAGGGAAGAATTGTGAAGGCCTCAAAATGTGAGCCAATTTCTACCTTGTCTGATGGTCAGAGAGTTTGAAATTTGCTCAAAATTGTTGGCTATAACCAGAACTACACAGCCTGGCTCAGAATGTGATTGCTTGGTTCTTTTGAAAGTAAGGTCAACCATATAGATAAATCCACTCATCCAGACAGGTGATCAGGATATGCAAGCTTATTTCTGCTCCTTCTTTTATAATAGTGGGTTACCCATGGAATGGTTGCCTTTAGTATATTTGGCTAGGGTGGCTTCACTGCTTAAACAAGAGAATGCTAATGACTTGATTTCTCAAAGTGTTGAAGCAATTAGATGTTTGATTTGTCCTTTCTATCGTGTTAAAAAAGTCTTTTGTTGCCTTCTTTCCCCTTTTGCTTTGGAGTATAAATGTGTATGGAAAATTCAACACAGGCAATTTCAGTATTCACTGGAATTGTCTCCTGATATTATCCTATGTTTCTGTTTTATTATTGTTACTTGTGCCTTCATATTCTTTACTAATTTTTCTGATCCCTATGTCCCTAACCTGGTAAGTGGTAATTTTGTCAAGACTGGTCCCTGATACACAGAACAGGAAATTGTCTCATCGTTTGGTTAAACACTATATGTAGCTACTAATGTGCCATTTTTGAGTATGTTACACATATTGTTTTCAGGAAGAAAATCAAGCTAGACCTGGGATGGAATGCTCCTTACTGGTGTTTAACACTGAAAATGCTGGAAGATACTATGCAGATGCCTGCTGTGGAGGATCTGGCATCAAAGTCTTGTATGTTAAGCCTGAATGTAATAATGCTGAATTATCAAGCAAGATTAAACCACTGGTGCTATAGGAACCAGTCTCTCACATGGGTATTAATAATAGTAGTAATATTAATCAACCATTTTCTGGTAAGGTCTGATGCTTACTCCATAAGTGAGAGAGAATTCATGTTTGGCATTAAAACTTGCAGAGGATATAGACCACAGTGGAAAAGCATTCCTTTTCCTAAATTGATATGATAGTCTGCTCAATAATATTCCCAATATCTAAATCCTTCCTATAAAATAGTGTTGCCATCAGCTTTGATAAGAGAAGCTCTGTTTTCAATGGTCAGTTGTGACAGCCAAGAATCAGACTTGTCAAAATACAGAAAATAAAAGGAGTGTTTCTAACATGTCCTCTAGGATTCAAGGAAATGAAAAATGAGTTTTTCATAGAAGAGTCAGGAGAAGAGAAGGGAACGGTGCACAAAACTGATTTCTACACATGTCAACTGTTACACTTCAGATCTCACATGAGATTGAGATTATCTATAAAATATCTGCACAAGGTAGAACCCTGTCTGTCCTGTCATAGAAAGTAGGTGGTCTAATGATATTTTATTGCATATGTGTGTGGTTTCTTCAGTGATGTAACAACTACAAGTACTATAAACATAATCCTGAATCAAAGACAAACTAACACTATTGTAAACAGTCCTGATTGCATTCATTGAATTATTTATGTGTGAACACAAACTCATACACACACAGAATACCATAGAAAGAGTGCATAAAAGTAGAAGGAAAACAGGAAAGGCAAAGGATATTTGCAAGAGAGTAAGGAAGATAAAGGCAATGTGGTAATAATGTTGCACTATCATGTATATGTTATGTACATGTATAAAAATAACATAATGACACCCAATATAATGTAGAATTAATATATTCTCATAAATGAAATATTGAAACATACTTAATAAGCATCAGTACTTGTGAGATTATTTTGTTATTTAACAAAGTCTCTCTGGATAGCCAATTGGCCCTAATCACAGAATTTTCTTGCTTCAATCTCCAAAATTCTGGTGTTAAATGTGTTTGTCACTACACCCAGCACTTAGCACTAGCACTGAGAAGATGAGAGTATACACTAATGAGACTCACTAGGCTTCTCTCAATAACATTCTATAAAATGAATTAGGTACTTAGAAAATGCCCACCCCTTGACCCTCCATTATCTGAACAATTCTGCAGTAAGATAATTATGATTGAAAACATTTGGAAGTGAATATCAATGACAACTCAAAAGCATAAAATGGTAAGAAGACTCTTCAGGGACAGAACAACTAGAGTATCATTTTTTTCTCCCATTTTCATCTATTATTCTTTTAGAAATCTGGACTAAAACAATTATCTGAATAACAGGAAAGAAATAAAAATTTGCCACTTTCCATTAGCCTGCAACTACCTGAAAGTCTGTTTACCCCGTCTCATTGCATCTGCTTCTATAAAAATTTCACTCAGAAGATTTTCTTTAATATGTTTCCCTCACTTTTTGCCTCATACTGAAGATGAACTAGCTGTAGTTCTTCTACTAGAGCCTTATAACATGTATCAATTCCCACCTATTATTTGTTTTCCTAAAACTTTCCCAAGCCATTATGGATTTAAGTCTGAGAAACAGTCCTGCTCACACTGAGGATGCAAGCTTACACAGAAATTAAGTTGTCAAAGCTGACATAAGTCAGCGACCTTATCTAACACTAAATTTTACTAAGAATCCAAAGGGTGCAATTATTCGAGAAGCAATAGAATAGAAAGCATTCTACCTGGCTCCTCTAGTAATTTGCTCTCCAACTGGACACATTTCCTCTGGCCTTGACTATAGATAAGGTCACTAGCCTTAATCCACAGGGAGAAATTGAACCATGAAGCACAATTCTTTAATTCCCAGATGGCTAAAACAGGTATTTGACAACCTTCTTGAAGTCAGTTTCAATAAAGACATAGATTTTAGATGTGTTTGCTATATGCAGTCCCAACTGTGGTTCTTTTGGCAAGACTAATCATTATGTAATGCTTGTCTTCTTTGAAGTATTGGTTGTTTGTTGACCAGAAAATCAAGATGATATTATGTTTATAGGGAGATAAGAACCAGTTAGCAAAATTACTTCTTTGGAAAAAGAGCTTTATGTAATTTTAAAAGAAATTGATCAAAAATGGCTGAAACATTGGCACACCACGCACCCTCAATATAAATAGGTTTAGACTACAACTATAAAATATAAAATTTACAAGAAAACACTACAAGCTAAATGAAAACTGAACTTATTTCATGTACTTAAGTATGAATATACCCCTGCAACAAAGATAATATATTTTGAACAAAATATTCAAGATGTTGCCTCTTAATTATTTCTGTATGTTTGTGTATGCTGTGTGTGTGTGTGTGTGTGTGTGTGTGTGTGTGTGCTGTAGTGTAAGAATGTGATCATGAGGGTATCATGGCTTTTCTTGGACCTGATAAGGCCAGACCAGAATGTTTCCTGGGAGTCAGTGACCTAGTAGTTTACCTTCATTTGGAGAGGCTAGCCAGTGAGCTCCTAGGATCCCCAATTCATCACTCTTGGATTAGATGTACTTGAAGTTATTCAGAGTCTTTCTGTAGGTTCTGAGAATTTGAATTCAGATGATAATGAATGCAAATGTTATTCACCATGGATTTATCTCCCTCATAACAACAATGGCATCTATGAACCATAACAAGGGCCAGGTTGACACAGCCCATTGTCTGGCTGTGCATCTCTGAATCTATTCACCAATTGGTGAATGACTGTTCTGATGACAATTGGCCTAAGCACTGATCTATGGTTATAGCAGAATATCATTTAGATTATTCAAAGACTGTTGGTCCAGCATCCATGAGCTACTCTGAGCTCAGGGCACCTATTTCTGTGTGTCTTTCCCATAATGATCCTTCCCACACACCAGCAGGTACAATTCCTCCTAGTTTTCCTTGACAAGGATCTCAGAGCTCAACACGACACTTGTCTTTTGATCTCTTCTTCTGCTTCCAACAGTTATTGGCTAGCGAATCTCTGATGGCAATTAAGTAAATCACCAAACTGTTTATAGTATATGCCCAGTTCAGGCAACCTCACCAGTATTGCTAAGAGTCAATTAATTGGGGTCATCCTTTGTGGGACCCTAGGGGTTTCTCTGGCATAAGGTTTCTCTCTAACTCAGAAATGCATCCCCCTATCAAGATATCTCCTTTGTTTGGTTGTTGTTGTTGTTTGCCAGTCTTGTTCAGTTCAATCCTGGGCTTTAGACTGTACTGTGAGGTCATGTTTGATGCATAGCTTTGGGAGGACTGTTCTCCCCCCCCCCACTTTTTTTAGGGAAACAGAAGAATGGTGGATCTAGAAGAGAGAGGGAATTGGAGAGGGGGATTTGGGGGTGGAAGGAGAGGAAACTACATTCAGGATGTAATTAATGTATTAGAGAAAAATAAATTAAGAAAAGAATGTAGTCCATATTACTCATCTAGGAGACTTCTCTTTGCCACAAATGGAAAAAAAATTACAGAAAACTACAGTCAATTAAATCGCAGATGTTTGAAGCCTAGTTACAAAGAATATATTTACATTCAAATTCTAGACTTATGTCTCTGGAATCATTGCAGAAAAATGAATGGAGGGAATTTAAGAAACTGTAGATTAGGGAATTGATTATGAGATTGTGTCTTCTTGGAATTGACCAAGAGACATCCCCAAAGTTTCATCAACACAACTAGATAAGCATGAACTGAAGAGAGTCAACAACAATGTGCATGCCATTATGAAAGGAATCATTTAATGAAGCCTCAGTCTTATGGAAAATAATACATGAAACTAAGGACTGTTGACAGCTGGAGAAATAGTCTTCTATGAAAGGCACACGAATTTGTTATATAATATCAAGGGTCAATCCTGAAAATATGTACATAATGACATTATACAGATAAAGATGTAGTTCTGTGTATTTGAATGTATGCATACTAATGTATGTTAGTATACTAATATATGCTAATAATATACTAATGTATTATGCGTACATTCAAATATGCATATGCATGTATTTTAATATCTTTTTTAATATGGGAAGTCAAATTATATTTAACTGAGTATCTAAAGATATTAGATATTAAGAATTTAGTTGACATGATATGTATAGGAAATACTACATAGATTAAAATGAGACACTCAAAATTACATTTAATTAAATTAAAGACAAGAGAAATGCCAATATGAAATGGCTGTTGTTTAATGAAATATTGTTTGATTAAAAAAACAAACATTTTCTTATCCATTCTTCACTTGAGGGGTATCTAGGTTGTTCCCAGGTTGTGACTATTATGAATAATGCTTGTATGAACATAGTTGAGCACATGTCCTTGTGTTATGATTGAGAATCCTTTAGGTATACACCAAAAAGTGGTATTGTCGTTCTTGAGGTAGATTTTTTCCTAACTTTCAGAGAAATTGCCACCCTGGTTTCTAATGTACCTAAACAAGTTTTTACTCCCACCAACAATGGAGGAGTGTACTGCTTACCCCACATTGTCTCCAGCAATAAGATGTCATCAGTTTTTTTTTTTATCTTGGTCATTATGAGAGTTGTAAGATGGAATCTCAGAGTTGTTTTGATTTGCATTTCTCTAATGACTAAGGATGTTGAACATTTCCTTAAGTGTCTTTCAGCCATTTTAGATT
>JAQHUG010000224.1:1176372-1186399 GCA_028555095.1 Dicrostonyx torquatus | reverse complement strand
GTGGCATCTTCTGGCTAGCAGGTATCAGAGCCCACAGAACTGGTCGCGGGAAGCGGAGCTGTTACTCCAGAACCAGTTGTTCCAGATCACTATCCTGAATAATACTCGTATCCAGCCCATCACCATTGAACAGTTTTCTGATTGGCTATATTCTGCTTTCTCCTTTTTCAAAGAATGGGTGGGGGTTGGGATATTTCTGGCTTGCTGTCTGGGAGGATGCATGGTCTGCCTGTTACTGAATTGCCGTCTTAGAGCCCAAACTAATAGAGACAATGTTGCTGTCCTATAGGCCTTTGCTGCTTTGGAGTGTGGTAACTCACCAAGTTTGGTTACCAGTTCTCAAGAACCAGTAGGCATCTGTCCCATATAGCCTTTGCATCCCTGTAGGGCTAGTTCCCATTGCACAAGGGAAGGTATGCGGAGACAATGCTTGAGGTACTGCCTTTGCACCTCCTAGGGGTTTGACCCATTGCACAGGAGAAGGAGTACCATAGGCTTGGCCTCCCTTGAGGTGGGAGCCTGAATGGGAATAAGACCCTTTGTTGCCTATTTTTTATAAAAACTAAAAGGGGGAACTGCAGGGAGCCAATTTGCGGCTGCCATTACAAGATGGTGCTGGGTCCTTGCAGCGCAAAGAAAAACATCTCCATTCAGGCAAGACTCTAGGCGGAGTCTCTCACGTGTGCTGTGGCGCAATAAAAGTGTGATACGAGAAGGAACCTCGACTGGTGGTCGTTCTTCCCTGCTGGTCAGGGGGCTCGCCGCAGACAGGGTCATCCCCCTCAACCAAGAATCACATACTGAGAGCAAAGGCATCTCTAGTTACAATTAAACAAAAATGAGTTTAATAAGACAAATGCAGAAAGTTTCGTGGCTTTCTTTTTTATATAACAAACAAAATAAATGATGTTTGGGGTAGGATAGCTATTGTGAAATAAATTTACACTGTGTGAATACATGTTACTGTTTATTGATGCCATAAAAATTGAAAAGCCAATAGCTATGCAGGAGATATAGGCACAATTTGGGTGAGAGAAAGGAAAAGTAAGAGGAATCTAGGCTTGTGGGTAACCTTCTGCAATGTCATTCTATCTTTTTGAACTCGTTTAACTGTAACTGCAATTTTTAAAAATATAATAAATCTGCAAACCTGAAAACCCAGGGCTTTGACTTAAATAATTAAGGAAGAACAAAACATATTCACTGGGTTGTAATACTAGTTCCTAGAGAAGGCATGTTACTTTCACATACTATATGAAACTTTACAATTCAAGTAATGTGAAAATCTATGTTCATTTCAACATCTATCTAATTTATAACATCTATATTCTCAAATAAATGTCAGAGTTGAGGCATAGATGAACTATTTCATTACCTGAGGTTGAGAAAACTCAAGCTACAGGACATCTCAAATACATATATGGAGAGGTCATGGGTCAAAATTATTATTTCTATGGATTTTTAAAATTTGTCTTTATTTTCATTTACATTGGTGTTTGGCCTGTATATATGTTTGTGTGAAGGTGTTGGATCCTAGAGTTAGAGACACTTGTGAGCTGTCATGTGGGTGCTGGGAATTGAAACTGGGTGCTCTTAACTGCTGAGTCATCTCTCCAGTGTTTAGAGACTTATTTTTATTTTAAAACATCCATGTGTGTGCATGAGCTCTAGATTTGGGGTGCTTCAGAAGGACAGAATGCAAGTTCTATTTGCCCAAGACTGGAGTTAGAGAAGGTTGTGAAGAACCAAATAAAGATACTGAAAGATGATATCTAGTCTTCTCCAAGAATATCTAATGATTTCAGTCCCTGAGCATTCTCTCTATCCACCAACATTTCTACTTTTAAACAGAAAAATTACAAAGAAGCAGCCATAACAGAGAAATCTCTCTCCCTCCTTCCTTCCATTTTTCCATCCTTCCATCTGTTTTTTTACTTCTCATTGTCTTTCTCTCTCTGAGTACATGGAAAAAAGGGCTTGTGAGGTAGTACTAAATTTTGACAAATTATCATCATAAAACTGAACAAAACAAGAGTGTTGTCTCTACGTCCTCACCTAGAATGTGAGGGGGAAGAAAACAGTCTTTCCAGGTCATATAATCTGTATCATCTTGTTATGGAAAGTCAAGCAAATTTTGGTGATTGTTTTTACAGTGATATGAAATTTCTCTCCTGAAATTTTGGAAATAGTGACTATGCCTAAGTGTGTTATTACAGCAGACTAAGGATGTAACAGATATCTCAGAAACACTATTCAGCTCAGGGATAATTTAAACTGTCCTGACTGCTGCCAGAACTTTACTCTTAGAGTTGATTTTGACATTAACATAAGCTGTCACTGTCAGTTTCACTGGCTGCCATGAACTCTTGTCACTAGTAGGATCTGACAGTTGATAGAGACTGATGGCTGGCCTAGCCATTGATGGTCTACATGGGGAACCATTTCTGTCAAGTATATATGTCTGAAATATCAAGAAGGGTCTTGACAAAACTGTGGATCCTGCAACTTCACTGCAAAAATGTGATGGGAGGGTGAAGTTAATAATATCCTTTCATGTGATGAAAATGGAAGGACTAGAGAATCTTTGAGTAGGAAAAGTTAACATTTCGTAAAGTCTATTAACATATCTGAAGCCCTCCATCACAGTGACTGTATTAACTCTGGTGATTCCCCAAGGGATGTAACTAGAATATATGGGAGAAGCCATGGAAAACAAATAATAGCTCAGCATAATACATTTTCTAACAAGAACAGTCCAAATGCTGAAAGATGATTTTTAGCTTGTTATGTTGAAATCATTTTAGACTTGCAGGAAAATGTCAAATACATGGCAAAAAAAAAACTGAACATCCTTTCCATAGGATGACAAAACTGAGTATTTTACTCACCACAGTGTAATGATGAAAAAAAAAGATATCAAAAAATTGATAAACTCCTACTACTGAATATTGCCTTTAATAGATTAATACATGAAGCTCAGTTTTCTGAACAATTATTACTTTATAATTATGCATTTTGTGTATTCATTGTTCAATGCCTTATACTTATTAAGTCCTCATATTTTATTACTGTGTCTCAGAGCAATACTTTTTAGTGCTAGATATATCTTTTGAATATAATATAATGTAATATAATTTGTAATAATTATTAATTCATTAATTAAATTGAAACTGTTTACTTATAAACTAAGTTTAAATTTTCTTGAATAAATACTATTAGAATTTTGAGTGAAAGGCATTTTAAATGAGTTCAAAAATATTGCACAATTATGGAATGCTCTGTTTTAGATGAGAACTAGGTGATCAAAAGAGCAATAATAAGGAAGTATCCATACTCAAAATCTTACAGACACCTGAGCAGACCCAGAAATATGACTTTACTGTTAATTTGGGACATCTTGAAAGAGATTTTTTTTTATACATTCAGTTGACAAAATACCTATGTAAACTTTATCTGATACATGTAATTGTATTAAGGAAAGTAGTGAAGAAGTTTGTATCATGTATATAATTTGTTTTAGAAATTTTTAATCCATTAGCTATTGTCTACTAACTTTGCTGATGGTAATTTTCTGTGTCTTTTTTAAATGTATGGTGTATTCAGTCTCATATAGTAAATAGGATCATCTCCTTACAAAGATCACTTAGTAGTTATCTGCCATTTGAGTCAAAAAATAATGGAGCTTTTTTGTTGCTGTTTTGTCATTTTCTTTAAAAATTATTTATTTATACAATGTTCTGTCTGCATGTATGCTTGCTGGCCAGAAGAGAGCACCAGATCTCATTACAGATGGCTGTTAGTCACCATGTGGTTGCTGGGAATTGAACTCAGGACCACTGGAAGAGCAATCAGTGCTCTTAACCTCTGAGCCATCTCTCCAGCCCCCTGTTTTGTCCTTTTTTTATTTTTTTGAAAATGTACAAAGATTATAAGATTGTTAAAGACCACAGAAATTGGCATAAAAGGATTGAGAATGCATAGTACTTTTACAGAGAAGCCAGATTTATTTCTTAGAACCTTTTAGGAGATTCATATTCATGAAAAATTTTGAGCTCTGATTTACCCCCATTCTTCTAGTCCCTGTGAACACTTGTTCTTATATACACATACCTACAAACAGACACAAATCACATACATAAATATTTTCTTTTAAATCTGAAAAATAAAAGAACCACCAAAGAATTCAGAAAACATCCAACAATATAGTGTTTATAAAATATGCAACCAAAACGATGATACCATTCTAGTCAAGAACTTTAAGGTTGTGTTGTGTTGTTTTATATATATATATATATTTACATTCAACTTTTGTGATAAAATAAATTTTTGTTCTAGGGTGAGGAAAAGAAAACAATCCTGTGATCAAACCAGACTCTCTGAATGTGGCTGATAATGGGGGCTGACTGATAAGCCAATAATAATGGCACTGGGATTTGATTCTACTGCATGTACTGGCTTTTGGGATCCTAATCTGTTTGGATGCTAAACACCTTCCTAGGCCTGGATGGAGGGGGAAGGTCCTTGGACTTCCCACAGGGCAGGGTACCCTGCCTTTTCTTAGGACTGGAGGGGGAAGGAGGAGGGTGAGTGGGGGAGTGGGAGGAAAATGGGAGGAGGGGAGGAGGTGGAAATATGGAATGGTATTATTTATAAAGCAAATAAATAAATAAATAAAATGTTTGAATTTAAAAAATCCAAAGTTATGGAATCACCTGATCAAATCTGTGTCAAGCACTGTTCCCTGCAATATTTCATCAATTTTTGAGAGTGTATCTTTTTTTTCTAAAGAATTTCTGTTTGAAAAGCACAATATTTTGAAGGATTGCTGGATTTTACTGAAGAAAATTTTAGCATCAAATGAGATGACCATGTGGTTTTGTTGTCCTTTAGTTTGTTTTATTGTGAATTAGATTGAGATACTTTTCTATGTTGAACCCTCTCCTACATATGTAGAATGAAGCCTATTTTATTATGGCAGATGCACTTTTTGTTGTATTCTTGGATTCAATTTGTCAATGTTTTATAAATCATTCTTCTACCAATTATCATGAGGAAAATTGGTCTGTAATTCTCTTTCTGTGTTGTACATTGTATTTTCATGAGGTTACCATGATAGCTCTAGCATCCTAAAAGGAATTTAGCAATGTTCATTCTGATTTTATATCTTAGACCAATATGAGGAGTATTAGTATTAGCTCTTTGATCAATTTCTGGTAGAATTTTGAGCTGAAGTCATCTGGTCTTAAGCTTTTTTTTTAAATGGAGGCTTTTTAAAGACTATTTCTAAATCTTTAGGGGTTATATGTCTATTTAAGTTGCTTAACTGGTCTTCATTTAATTTTTGTATGTTGTATCTATCCAGAAAGTGTCCATTTCTTATAAAGTTTCCAATTCTGTGGAATATAGACTTTTTTGAAATAGGTTTTTTCATGTGGGCAACACTTTTATAGCCTGGTTTGTTCATGGAACCCTTGGCAGTAGGACCAGGACCTATCCATGCTGCATAAGCTGGCTTTTTGAAGCCTGCTCTATATGGTCAATGTCTTGCTCAGCCTTGAAGAGGGGGTAGGGACAGGCTTGTTCTTCTTCAACTGGACCTTGTTGACTCCCAATGGGAGGCCTTCCCCTTTTGGGGAATGGATATGGCGTTAGGGGAAGGTAGGAGAGCAGGAGGATGGGAGGGAAGGGGAAATGTTGTTGCTATATAAAATAATTTTTAAAAAGAAAATATTAACATGGATATAAGCCCAAATAAAACATTCAATATATAAAAATAAACAATTGATACATAGAATAAACTCAGGGTCAATTGTGAAGAAAATGCAGACAACATAGTTTTATAATATCTAATTTAATGCTTATACCAAGTAATTATCAAGAGTTGTATTTAATTTTATAGCTTGAAATTTTTAAAGAAAATGTTCTTGAAAAATATATCCCACATTAAGAGGGTATAGTTTGGTTCTATGCTGGTTCCCTCACTGTCTGTCCAGAAATGGAGTGCTTCCATTAGCTTAGGTAAGCTGTTTCAGTGGGTACCTCCATCATGATCTTCTTTGCTCATATTCTTACTACTCCCTCTCTTTGACTGGACTTTGGGAGGTCAGCCCAAAGCTCCGCTGTGGCTCTCTGCTTCTGCTTTCATCAGTTGCTGAATGTAGGTTCTATGCCATTTAAGATAGTCATCAATCTGACTACAGGGCAAGGCCTGCCCAGGCTCTCTTTTCACTATTACTTAGAGTCTTACCTGAAATCATCCTGGTAGATTCCTGGGAATTTTTCTAGTACAGGTTTCTTGCTAGCCCCATAATGGCTCCCTCAATAAAGATATCTCTTTCAATAGGGCAGACTGTGAGGCCACTGGCAATGAGGCCGGTTATTTATACCTACTCTTTCTCTGGCTCTTTGGAATCCATTCTCTCTGGATGGATACCATACTCAGGCTAGATATAGTTGGGAAGACTTTGGTTCTGCATCAAATCAATGTGCTAGACTTTGTTGATTCCCCATGGGAAGCCTTACCCTCTCTGAAGAAAGGATGGGGGTGGAATGGAAGTAGGAGGGGAAAGGTGGAGGGAACAGGAGGAGGGGAGGAAGTGGGAAATGAATTTGGCAAATAAATGAAAAAAGACAGATTTTTTTCAAAAAAATTAACTATAATAATAAATCAGAAAAAAATATTTCCTGATCACAATATTAAATCTTCCCTGAAAAATTTCAGTGGTCATTCTTCATCTAAAAATGATTTAACAGTTTTAAATAACTTTGAGTTTTTTGGTTAGGCTTGTATTATTGTATCGTAAACATAGGTGACAGAAATACAAGGGGTCAGATGCTCCCATCCAGTTGCATTTACACAGTCAATTAGTCCTTGCATTTTTACTAAGGATATACACATGTGAACAGTGGGTAGAACTCCCTAAATTGTTTCTTATTAAAAATATTAGGGCTCAAATACTTTTGTTGATGTCTACAAATTGACATTTGATAGGAAAAACGCAAACTCTCTATTAAGGACTTTAAATAAAATCAGTATAGACCAAAATGTTCTCATTTTCTGATCAATAATTCAAAATAACTACCAAATTTAAATTAATCTGATTTAGTTGTGCAACAGAGTAAGTGATTCTCTTCAGTTACATAAAGTTATATACATACATATATATATATATATATATATATATATATATATGGGGTAAAATTATTCCACAGTTGTAGAGCTGTGATGAAATGTGTTAATGCCTGTATGAAAATGAGAGGGGATTCCCATGTCCTTTTCCCTCCAAAACGTAGAGTGATAGACTAAATAACTTTGAGGGTTTTTTTGTTTGTTTATTTCATTCAAAAATTTACACTTTCTCCCGTTATCCCAGTCCCCCCTGCTCCCCCATTACCCCTCCCCCTCCTCCTGCTTCCTTAAGAGAGGGCAGGGTACCCTGCCCTGTGAAAAGTTCAAGGCCCTCCCCCCTCCATCCTGGCCCAAGAGGTAGTGCATCCAAATAGACTGGGTTCCCAAAAAGCCTATTCATGCAGAGGAGATAGGTCCCAGTACCATTATCGATGGCTTCTCAGTCAGTCCCCATTGGCAGCCATATTCAGAGAGTCTGAATTGGTCATATGCTCCTTCAGTCCTGGTCCATCTGGGTTTGATGAGCTCCCATTAGGTCAGGCACACTGTCTCAGTGGGTGGACCAGCCCCTCGCAGTCCTGATTTCCTTGCTCATCATCTCCCACCTTCTGCTCTT
The DNA here is from genome assembly GCA_028555095.1 of Dicrostonyx torquatus. Lineage (NCBI taxonomy): Eukaryota > Metazoa > Chordata > Mammalia > Rodentia > Cricetidae > Dicrostonyx > Dicrostonyx torquatus. Next base: position 1,178,654 of record JAQHUG010000224.1, on the reverse strand, counting down.
CGACTGCACCTTGGGAGCTCAGTCCCTTGCTCTGATGTGAATGTGGGTCTCTGTCTCTATCTCCATCCATAAGATGACATTTCTATGGTGATGATTAAGATATTCATCAATATACTATGGAACAAGGCTAGTTCAGGCACCCTCTCCTCTGCTGCTAAAATACCTAGCTGGGGACATCCCTGTGGACACCTGGGATCCCCTCTAGAGCCACATATCTTGCCAGGCCTAAAATGACTCCCTTAATGTAGATATCTTATTCCCTTCTCCAGTATCCACCCTTCCTCCCTCTCCACCATCCCTCTCTCCCCGGCTTTCCCCAGCCCTTCCCTTCTTCCTTCTCCTTCCCCCTCCCCTTTCCCTACTCCCCCTCTTCTGCCCTCTTCCCTATCCCCCCACCCTGTGCTTTCAACTTTTGCCTGGAGATCTTGTTTGTTTCCAATTTCCAGGAGGATCTATATATGTTTTTCTTTGGGTTCACCTTGCTATTTAGTTTCTCTAGGCTTGTGAGGTATGAGCTTCATGTCCTTTTTTTATGGCTAGAGTCAAGTAATGTGTGAGTACATACCATACTTATCTTTTTGGGTCTAGGTTATCTCACTAAGGATAGTGTTTTCTATTTGATCCATTTGCAGACAAAATTCAAAATGTCATTGTTTTTTTTACCACTGAGTAGTATTCTATTGTGTATATATTCCACATTTTCTTCATCCATTCTTCCATTGAGGAGCACCTAGGTTGTTTTCAGGTTCTGGCTATTACAAATAGTGCTGCGATGGACATAGTTGCACAAATGCTTTTGTAGTATGGTTGGGCATCTCTTGGGTATATTCCCAAGACTGGTATGCTGGATCCTGAAGTAGGATGATTCCCAGTTTTCTGAGAAGCTGCCACACTGGTTTCCAAAGTGGTTTCACAAGTTTGCATTCCCACCAGCAATGAATGAATGTTCCCCTTACTCCACATCCTCTCCAACACCTGCTTCGGGGCTGAAGCCCTGGACGGGAGGAGGACGAGTACAAAGCTGCAGTGCTCAAGCAGAGAAGCCAGTCCTTATGATGGCAGCTGGTCCTTGGTGAGTCCCCCTGTTTCAGATCCATCCTGACCGGACTGGTAAGTGCATTGCAGCCCAGCCACCCAGGCAACCCACTATGGATATCCCCCAATCCATGAAACTTTCTCTTTACTCAGGGGGCTCGCTCCCCCCAGGCATTTTCTGCTTATCACACCCCAGCCTGTCCCCAAGCATCCCTCTCCATCGGTGGGGTCTTGGGTTCCACGACTGAACTCAGCGTTCTTCGGAGCTGAGGCCCTGGACTAGGGAGGGTCTAGTACAAAGGTGCAGGGTTTGGTTTGGTCCATGGAGCAGAGAAGCCCACCCTTTTGACATGGGTAGGTCCTGGGTGAGTGTCCCTGATCCAGATCCACCCAAACCAAGCAAGTGGCCACTATTGAGTACCAGTTGATCCATCTGGAGAGGAAGAGATGGGCAGGCCCCAATCCAAGAGGTCCACCAACAACCTGAAAAGCAACATGACAACACCAGAAACCAGCAATTATGCAACAGGAAGATCTGAAAAACCTAATCCAGAAGATGTAGAAGAAATCGACTTTAAACGTAACTTTATGAAAGTGATAGAGTCCATTAAAGAAGAGTTGAAAAACTCCTTTAAAGGCAGGGATGAGAAGACTAACAAAAAGTTAGAAGAAATGAATAAATACATCAAAGATACCCTAGAAAGCCAAGAAAAATCAATCAAACAGGGAAAGGAAACAGTTCAAGACCTGAAAACTGAAATGGAGACAATGAAGAAAACACAAATCGAGAGAAGGCTGGATATGGAAAAGCTGGATTAACCAACAGGAACTGCAGAGACAAGTATAACCAACAAAATACAAGAGATTGGAGAAAGAATCTCAGACACCAAAGATATAATACAGAAAATAAATTCATTGATTGAAGTAAACAATCCCACAAATTCGTAACATAAAACATCCAGGAAATCTGGGACACCAACAAAAGACTAAACCTCAGAATAATAGGGGTAGAAGAAGGAGAAGAATTCCAGCTCAAAAGCACAGAATATATATTAAACAAAATTATAGAAGAAAACTTTCCCAACCTAAAGAAGGATATGCCTATGAAAGCTCAAGAAGCATACAGAACACCGAATAGACTGCATCAAAAAAAAGTCCCCTTGCCATATAATAATCAAAACATAAAACATACAGAATAAAGAAAGAATATTAAGAGCTGCAAAAGAAAAGGGGCAAGTGACATATAA
>JAQHUG010000224.1:1142878-1157319 GCA_028555095.1 Dicrostonyx torquatus | reverse complement strand
TTTGGAGCCTGCGCTGGAACTAGCTCTTGTAGACCAGGCTGGTCTCGAACTCACAAAGATCCGCCTGCCTCTACCTCCCGAGTGCTGGGATTAAAGGCGTGCGCCACCACTGCCCGGCATTCCCTTCCCTTTATAACAAATAAATAAATTTCCAATCTCACTCTGTATGGTGTGCCTGTTTCTCTCTTACCCACTGTGGCCACATGGCTAGCCTCAGGGGACAGCGCCAGAGACCAGCAACCTTCGGAGACAGGCAGCATGGTCTCATGCACAGTCCCTGCCCACTGCCTGCTGCTGCTGGAGATCCCACAGCAAGCTACTCGGGGATCTGCAGCAATTGTATTAATCCATTACAATGTAACCACATCATCAGCCCATTGACATGCGCTATGTAGTCTCTAAAAGCTGGATGCTCCATCTTCAGCCCTCAACTGTACTGTGCCAAAAACTCCATTTCTCTCTCTTTTCCTATTTCTTCTATTTGCTTTACCAACTTCTCTGTATCTCCAATGTCATACTTAAATTTCCAGTTAACCACTCAACTGTTATTACAGGGACCCTCATTAAACATAGAGCAAGAGGTACAAGGATTGCAAAAAGCCTAGGTGGTAAGAAACAGTAACGGGTTTGGGGACATTCATAGCCCCAGGTTCCAAAAACAAAACAGACTTTAACATAACAGGTCTATTGCCGACGGCAACAGTGTCTCCTGGATGTTAAGGTAATACCATGATGCTAAAGAGAACAAGTGCCTTAAGATTTGCTTCAGATAAAACATTAAGGGGTCTAATAATTCCCCTTTATTTTCCTCCTTCCTCCCCATTGTCTTCTATTCCAACACTATATCATCTTAATCATAAGCTTTTAATATGTCTAAAATTTATTTCTTTCCAAACATTTTTTAATAAGCTCCAGGGAGTCAAATGGGCCTATCTAAACAGACCAGACTCGTCCAGAATAAGTATCATTAATTCCTTTCCTTATCATTACTGGTCTCAGGAACCCCTGAGAAATTCCCTCCTCCACTCCCCAACCCCACTTCTGTCTTCCATCTTGGGACTCTACACCCTTAATCACCTGGATCTAATTTTTTTTTTCAGATATAATTTTCTGCTTTTCCAGCATCTTGCAAGGTCCAAGCTGCCAACCAGCCAGCTCCACACATTAAAACTTACACACACACACACACACACACACACACACACACACACACACACACAAGTAATCAATCAACCAGGACATGGTCAAACACCTCAACTCTCTGATACCCACAAAATGAGCAAAAAGCAGTCTCAAGAGACATGATGACACCCACAAAATCAGCAGGAAGCAGTCACGAGAGACTTTATGATGTCCCATTCCCACACATTAAAGACCATAAACTCCCCAAATTTTTATAAAAAAACAAAAGGGTAGAATGTTACAAAGCAGCCACAACATGGCATGTGTGCAGAGGCCCTAAGGTGTGACCCACATGCAGCATAGTTGCATCACCTACATATGTACATATGTACATATGCAGCTATGTGAGCCCTTGCGTGCATGCATGAGCTCTGTCACCTGTGCATGACATAACCATGTCATCCATCTGTGCACATACACTAGGCAGCCTTTAAAAGCTGGACGCACCATCTTCAGCTCTCTATTATTGTACTCTGATGTCACCAGGCCTGTACACTTCCTCCCCACAAACTCCTAAGCATTTTGTTACATGTTCCATGCTTCCCTCTCACTTGTGCTAGGTAATTTTAGAGGTATTTATCTCAAAAAAATAATTTGTTTATTAAATTTGTTTACTTGTTCAAAATTAAAGTGTTTGAACCACAGTGTACATAAGAATACCCCCCCACACACCAAAAGCTTGCTGGATTCATCTATTAATAAGGGTGTCCACACATTAACCTCAGATCATCAGTCTTGGCAAGAACCTGTAGCTCAAATAATTAAAACCCAGAAACAGATATTGGGGTTCAACTCTAAGATGAAAAAGTAAAACAGCCAAGCCTCTAAATTTCTTACCTCTAAGAAATACTCTGACTGAAAGAGAAAACTACTGTCTCATCCTGCTTTATACTCCTCTCTCGTGTTGGGATTAAAGGTATGTGACTCTCTAATACTGGGATTAACAGTGTGAGCCACCACCACCTGTATCTGTTTCTGCACTGATCTTGTGGTAGTTCAGTATGGTATTGAACTCACAGAGATCCATCTACCTCTATCTCCCAAATCCTGGAATTAAAGTTGAGTGGCCTACTGCCTGGCCTCTAGTGATTTAGTTTTACCTTCTTATCTTTAGGCAAGCTTTATTTATAAAAACATCAATAAAATATCACTATAGAAACATCTTTGTGCTCTGAACTATTCTTCTGGATCACCAATCTTAATCATCTTTTAAATAACCATAATTGTGAATTATTGAATTTTTTACAATATGGAAAGAGATGTACTCTATACATGCAAGTTTTCATTAAAATGCCAAAGGAAAAAAGTTAAAACTTAAAATTTTTTGGAAATATGCAAATATAGTTTTCATTTTAACATGCCAACGATAAAGTCATGCACTATAAATGCATGAGAAGAAATAGATTTATGATTTACCTCATGAATTTTGATCTAGAATATATTTTATAATATATAATACTTACAAATCAAGTTGAAGTTCCACAATACAAGTAGAAGTAGTTTTCAAATACACACATAAACACATAGCACACACAACACACACATACTATACATACACACACTCACACACACACACACACACACACACACATATATATATATATATTTTTCAGGTACAATGAGACACATATTTGATAAATTATACATAGCAGTTATGTGCATGATTATGTAGACTTATGATCTTAAAGTAATGATTACAAAATATTCAAAATTTGTCAATATTTGTGAACTAAAGAAATAAAGACCTGAAAATACTTGGAAGTTTGAAAAGGTAAGCAATCACTCAAGAGAAGGTTGAATGTTTCCAATGTTAGCAGTTTAAAATAAAAAAGATATTTCTGTTTTATAAATTGAGGTAGGAATTCTTGAAGGAACTTTAAGTAAGGCACATATCAAACACTATGTGTGCCAACATAATTGTACTCAAATATGTTAACTCAATGTCATTTTGAAAGGATTTTTTCTTTATGATAACTTTAGTAATCTTTGTCAGTAAAATCGCATTTGATATACAATTTATGACAGAGATATGGATCTACTCCAACCTAATGTTTAAATTTTTTATTAATATTACTGTTTTTTTCAATCTTCTACCATTTTTATTCAGAGATAACAGAGAGGTTAATTTTCAATTTTACTTTTTTTTTAAGATAATTACTTAGAACACAACCAATCTTGGTTATATTTAGAAGGTTAGTTAAAGATTTAACCAGTATGAAATGTTTTAGCATTCTTTCAGGTGTACCCAAAGTTTTCCATTCATTTTGCATAACCTGTGCATGTTTAAATAGGCAGTAGTTTTCTGAGTACAAAATCAGTCTCTCATGCTGACTATTACTAAACACTCTATAGATTTAAAGTAAATGACTTTTGGCATACACCTCCCAGTAATTATGAGTGGTATTCTCATTGCACTCATGCCTTGTCCCATGCATATCTCCTGTCACATCCCATAAAATACTGATTGCTATTTCTAAAAATATTCAACCTTTAGATATTTAAACTTTTTCTTGTTGTTTGCTTGTTATTCAAGACAGAATTTCTCTGTGCTACATTCCTAGTTCTCCTAAAACTATCTCTTGTAGACCATGCTGACCTCAAACTCACAAAGATCTGGCTACCTCTGCCTTCCAAGTGCTGGGATTGAAGGCATGCACCACCACTGGAAATGCATAAAACTTAAGATCAAATGAGTAGTTCTCATTCATCATCAGGTTTTTGCTTCAATGTCATGTCCTACATGAGACTTCCTCAGTTCATCTTAAGTACTGTTTAATCTTGATTTTTAGCATGGTGGCATTTTTAATCATCATGGAAACACATATATGGCCATGACAATGGGAAATTGTCAAGATTAGGTTAGTAAGGGTAGGGATGCCACATTAAGTGTGGATCATTTATGCCTAGGCTGGAATCCATGACTGAACAAAAATGAGAAAATGAGGTGAAAAAAATGTAAGGTACAGAACATTGATTTTTGATGTATGTGTTTGAGTGAGTGTGTGTGTGTGTGTGTGTGTGTGTGTGTGTGTGTGTGTGTGTGTGTGTATACACATGAAGCAGTAAGAAAACCTGAAAGAAGGCAGCAAATGTTCTGAGGTCACAATAAGGAATGAAAACAGAGACTTCCTTTTGGGACAACTTACCAAGAATGAATCCAAATCTTAACCATTCCTTTCCCAGTACTAACAATCTGTCAGTAGTTTTAGTGTTTGCCCTATCTGGACCCTGATGAGTGTTTCTGATGTTTCTGTTCTTGATGAATTTCTATATTACTTGTAAATAACAAAGGACTTTGCTGTGTATTTATTGAACAGCACAGAAAAGACAGCATGGGAAAGGGATGAGTGATACTTTTATAGAAATATTTTTGTTTATAGAAATATTTTTGTTTTATTTCTATTTATTAGAGTTTAAAAACTACCAGTCCAAATTCCCACTCCTTCCTCTCTTCTCATTCCCTCCATACACCTTGCCACCCCAACCCCTCCAATTCTCAGACAGAGTAAGTCACATTGCTTTGTGGAAGTTTCAAGGCCCTCTCTACAATATCTAGGTTGAGCAAGGTATACATCCAAAGTAAATATGTTTTCAAAAAGCCAATACATGTAGTAGGATAAATTCTTTTGCCACTGTTAGAGGCCTTTTCATCTGCCCCAGCCATGCAACTGTCAACCACATTCAGAGGAACTAGTTTGGCCCTATGCTTGTTCCTTCCCAGTCCAGCTGGAGTTGGTGAGCTCCCATTAGCTCAAGTTGACAGTTTCATTGGGTGAACCCATCATTTTCTTGACCTCTTTGCTCATATTCTCACTCCGGCTACTCTTCAGCTGAAATTTGGGAGCTCAGTCCAGTGCTCCGATGTGGGTCTCTGTCTCTGTTTCCATCGGTTGCTGGATGAAGGTTGTATGGTGGTATTTAAGATATTGATCAGTCTGACTACAGGGCATATCAAGGTCTGACCCCCTCTCCTCTTATGATAGTATATATAAGAAACCAACAAAACCCTACCAGATGATAAATACCTTCAATGATGTGGCTGGATACAAAAGCAACAAAAAGTACATAGCCTTAAATATTGTCTGGAAATATTATTAACTTGGTTACAAGATATGTCAGAATTTCAATCTTTTTTTAAAAGTCAAGGTAACTTTAGAAAAATACATTACTACATGTGTGTATTATGAAATTGTTATCTCCATCAAGCCACCTAATAAAGTGATGCACTTCAATCATGTATACTAATGATACCTCACTTAGTCCTAGGGATGAAATTTAATGATTAACAAATTAGAGCAACTATCATATCCTCAAAATATACATAAGTGAGTATTGTTTTTTAATTAATTTGTTTGTTTTATGCATATGGGTATATTTTCTCCTCTGCATGTAGATTTACAGACCAGAAGAGAGTGTCAGATCTCATAAGGCTAGAGCTATAGATGATTATAAACTACCATGTGGGTGCTGAGAACAGAAATCTGGATATCTGGAAGAACTGCCGAGCCATCACTCTAGGTCCCAAATATTGCGTTGCATATATTTTTAACAGCAAGGATACTTACGACCACCATACTTTGTGTTTCATGACACCATTTTCTTATGAATCATGATTACTTAGCAACATTTTCCAGCAGAAGTAGAGTTTATTGTCTGAGTCTGTATTAGGCCTCCTACAGCACATTCACAAGTCTAAGAATTCTGACATATCTATGTTTTACAAAAGAAGTTTCCCTCTCTTCAACAAGGATTCCTAGCTCAGCCTAATGTTTGACTGTGGGTTATCTACATCTGTTTCTAACAGTTATTGCATGAAGGCACTCTGAAATCAACTGCTATAGTCACCAAGCTGATCACAGGAGGTGACCAGTTCAGGTAACGTACCACTATTGGTAGAAGTCTTAGTTGCTGACTGAATTTTAAAAGAAACTATTGAATCAAAATAACTTGATGTGAGAAACTAATTGCAAATGTGATAATGTATACATATTCCATAAAGAGAAATTTTCGCATAAATAGTAAATTAAACTCTTTCAACACTCTAAAAATGTATTAATAAAAAATTTCTACATATAATAAAAACTTTGTGAAAAAATGTATTTTAAATGGGTTAATGAATATCATTTGTAAAGTCAGTATAGTAAAGAGTTTTAGGTAGAATATCCAGTTTATCAAATTTTTGGGTCATGTCCTACTTTGCTACTGCTGTGTTTAAACACCGTGACCAAAAGCAACTTGTAGAAGAGAGGATTTATTTCAGCTTTAAAGTCTATTATGAAAGAAAGTCATGGCAGGAACTCAAACCAAGTCCCTGGAGGCAGGAAACGATGTGGAACCACAGAGTAATACTGCTCTCTGTTTAACTATGTGGCTTCTTTAGTTTTCTTTAGAACACTAAGCAGAGCAACCCAGTTAGAAATGGTATCATGTACATCAATTATTAGTAAAGAAAATGTCCCACAGACTTGCCACAGGCCTATCTGTTGGGGGCAATTTCCCAATTAAGGGTCTACTTCCCATATACCTCTAAGTGTGTGTTAAATTGACATAAACTAACCAGTACAAATCATCAACCAATTTCACAGTTTTTTTCTGAAATGAAATATTATTACATTATATAAAATAATTTTATGTTTAGAAAAATACAGTAATGTAGTTCTTTTCCAAAAATGTCATATTTTCTATTTTGTTTTGTTGTTGCTTGCTTGGGTGAGGATAAGGAATTTATCTATTTTTTGATATTTGAATATTTGCCTGGAATTTTTGAAATATTTTTCTAAGTCTCATCTTTAATGTTTCATAGTCTTTGATTTGTTTCATAATTTAACAGATAATTATATAATATTTAGATATGTTATCACTTTTATGTAGTAGGAGGTATGGCACCTGAGAGGAGCGCCCAGCTCCCAGTCCCAGGCCTGCTTTTGGCCCTGGCTAGCTTATAGCTGGAATAATTACACACAAACTGTTTTCATTTAAATAGTGCCTGTCCCATTAATTTTAAAATTTTATACATATTAGTTTAACCCATATTTAGTAATCTGTGTATTACCACATGGTCATGGCTTACCAGGAAGATTCTAAGCAAATTCCATCTTGGGCTAGAGAAACATGGCATCTGCTCCAGTGCCTTCTCTCTCACAGCCTTCAGTTTTCTCTACTCTACCCCCTAAGGGCTGCCCTATGAAAAGGCCAAGGCAATTTCTTTATTCAACCAATGAAAGCAACCCAAATACAGAAGCACCCTCCTACACCACTTTTAAAATATTGATGACAATTGCCTAAAACATGAGTGCCATTTTCTTAAATTAAAATCCCTATATTAATTTATTCTTATGTTTACATAATTTTTATTTGAATTTTTGTGCCTTGAATTTCAGAGTTGTTAATTATTTTATAAGTGGTATTTTTTAAAATCTCTTTTTCAAACTACTTAAAGAAAGTATGGAAAAAGAGATGCATATTCCTTAGAAATTTTCTCCCTTTCAAAACTTTTTAGTTTACTCCAGCTAATAAAAGGATTTATTTTTCAAGAGTACATCTCTTCTTTCTCATAGTTGTACAATGTTACATTGCTAACTGCAAACAGGGCTTACACAAAATCTTCTGAATCAAACTACTTATAATTCAAAAGAATTTCCTTTTTCATTACTTCCACAGAGAGTGCGTTACAATAGAATACAAAAAAAGAAAACATACATTGATGATTTTATTGAAACTTCAATGTAATTTTAATATGTAAAGTATTCTTACCCTATACATTATTGAAGTGATCCTGCGTGTTTCATACAAGGAATTGAACATTTGTGAGAGAATAAGAATGAAAACCAGGAGCAGATTGACTTCATCACAATGGATCGGACATCTGGAAGTATAATGCCAGGATTTTTTTGTCAGCATATTTAAACACAATACAATTTAGCAAGGGTTTACAAGGAACAGTCACTCAATTCCAAGTGTACAACAAAGATTAAGGTGTGACTATAAAACAATCCTTTTACAAATGTACAGAAGATATCCTAATGATGGGTAATAATCGTGGAAATGAAAATTCTGGAATAATTATTCTGGGAAATTAGGGCTAAGTCTTTCCCTACATATAGCAAAAATATCAACAGATTTTTTTAACAACATATACTCTCAGCTTTCTGAATGGAATACCCATATTTGATTTGTTGATTTGAAACCCCCATGTGATTAATATTCCTTGTTCTCTTAGTTCTTCTCCATCAGAAAAAGGACCTCCATGCCCCCCCAAATCAAACAGTATCTTATACATAGATAACAAGCAATAATTTAATACAATATTAAATAATATATTTATATTTAATAAATATAATAAATTTATAAATAATATATGTTTATACATTAAATATAAAATATTTAATAAAATAATTTGAAAACATTGTCAACTTTAACATTCTTTCCAAAGCTTCAAAATTTGTCAGTGTAATTTTGAGTTCTCTAATATAAGTTGAATTTATATACTATATCTATTCAAAACATGGCTGTCAATTATTAAAAGAAATGTTAGAAAAAGTGGAAAATTTCCTAAGGCTTGTTATTTGGGTTAAAGGTGAAATTAATAATCTATTCTTCTTTGCTAATTAATGTTTTCTTCTATATTTAAGTATGTCAACATATTAAACAACACTATAGTATATGGATTATGAACACTGAGAAATAAACATAGTTAATGTTTTATATGAATATTTTATTCAGTAATCCTTTTTGTATATATGTTTAATTAAATACATAATTTTTATATTTAAATATAATATATTCATACTTATAATATATTTATATTACATATTAATTAAATTTAATATATATCAAATTTCACACAAAATCTTCTTTAAGTATATTCATAAGTTTATGCAGAGTAATACATAACATTCTTATGTTATGTTTAATAATGGCTTACATTTATGTTAAATTTTTGTTTCACTTGTGACAAACACATGCTTTAGAAGACTTATACAATTTTATTTTTCAAATACAAACCATCTAAGCATTGCATCTTTCTGTGTCATTAAAAGTTTGTAATTTCCTAGGTATTCAAATATAAAATCATCTTAATCCTTTTTTCTTTCAGTTATTAGATGATTTTACTTATTTATTCTTGACATTTATCTTCAAATATAGAATATTTTTTGTCAATTTCTAAGTAATTATGCTTCAAAAATGGTGTGAAGAATGCCTATGTCAGACACACATATCACAACCTCAAAACCAGTAGTGAAACTAGCTACTCAGGAAGCCATTAACCTCCTTAGAACCAGCCCTGCCTCCTGCCATCTTGAAGGTCATGCTGATTTTATTGATCTGGTTTTTCTATTTTTTCCAGACTTTCTTTTTAATAGCAATTGTGCTAAAGAAGTAGCAGCCCTCAATGACAGCTTTCCGCTGCTTGTCACCCATGGAGCTCTTTAGTTCTCTGCGGTGTTTTTGTGGTTTAAGTTGCTAATGAGCTGTCTTCTTCAAGCTGAATGTCAGTTTATAATACTATGCTGATTTGGCAAAGCCATCTCTAATCTTCTTATGTGTGCAGTTCTAAAGCATGGTTATCAGCTTTCTAAACTTTTTCTATTGTTATTATCTAAAGGACACATGATGACACTCTAAGCTTCTTAGCTTGAAAGTTGATTTAGACATGCTAAGGAGTGAGAATTCTATTACCGTCGTCTGCCTTGGTTTTCTTTTTCTGAATAGAATGGAAGCAATTACAATAACAATAGATGGGCTAACATGAGAAGGAAAAACTCAAGAACCCCCAAAAGCTTAAAAAATTTTAAGCAACTAATGATGACTGGAAGACATACAATTAGCCATTGCCAGGGATGAGGACATTTATTGGTTGTGCAATGCACAGTTGTCATCCCTAAGACTATATACAAAAAAACCGGAAAAGTGTTTTGTTTATTTTGTATTCATATATGTTTATATGTATGTGTGTGTGTGAATGTGTATGTGTGCAAAACAATAATAAAGAAAAAGAGTAGGAAGTAGAAGAAAAGGATTTGCAAAAACTACGTGAGAGGGGCTGAAAGAAGGAAAGGTGATGGAGAATTGATATAATATTGTTTTATTGAAAAATATCAAATAAATAAATAAAAAAGAAATATATTACACTGAATTTCTCTAAACTTCTGGGTAGAAAAAAAATGTGGATTTTTAATCTGTGTTATCATAGCTATCACAAGATAAATGAATCATTCGACATGTTAGCCTACATCCTTAAAATTATTGTTTTTTGTGGTTAAGACTGTAACATAGTTCTTGATTTGTGTGTTATAATCACAAATGCCTAGTTTTAATACTTGTATACTAGAAATTAATTATTATTATACAATAATTATTATTAAATAGGGAATTTTAATGTTTTTACTTTAAATTCTTCATCTCAAGAAGATATACTAGCCCAAAACATAAATGAAATTTATCAAAGTCACCAAATCAATAGCTTGAAGACCCCCACACAATTTCTTTCAAATTTCATGGCTTTTTCATTGGATTTTATCATGCCTACTGAACCAGGTTGCACAAATACTATCTGTATTGGTGGGTGAATAAATCAATTTATGGTAACCATGAGACTATTCATCTCAAGAAGATAGAATTCTTACCATCATTTTCATTTTTTTAGTTGGGAAAATATTAATTTATCTGAAACTACACTGAAATCAATCTAGTCAGCATCAGCAGAAAAAAAGAATTACGGAGAAGAAAGTAGAATACAAGAGAGGGACAGAAGGAAGTAGAAGAAAGTCATGAAAAATATAAAGAAACATTAAAAACTAAAACTTCACTGTTTCTCAGTACACTGCTATGAATTTGGTAGAAACATGTACTTATACTACTGATGATTTACTGCCCAAAAATTCTTCCATCGTTTTTATGTGACTATACTTAACATTTCAGTGGCTTTGTTTTCTGATTAGCATATACCTAAATAGTGGAAAATTTTGTGGGTACCTTATTAAAATGTAATCTACCATAAAGCTGTTTAATTATTTTCCTGATTTGGGCTCTTGTTTATTTATTATTGTTGATTTTTTTGCTGCTTATTCAATTTTCATTTCAATGGTTTCATGCTTTTTATTTGAGAACTCATTAATTAATACTTGTCTTTGTCCTAAGAATTTAAATTTATATAATGCACTAGAGAATATATCTGCTTTATGTGATAACAAAGAATATTGCAAAATTGAGAATCAACCTACCTCAAGATCCAGCAATACCACCCTTGGGAATATACCCAAATGATGTTCATACATACTACAAAGCATTTGTTCAACTATGTTCATAGCAGCATTATTTGTAATAGCCAGAACCTGTAAAAAATTTAGATGCCCCTCAACTGAAGAGTGGATAAAGAAAGTGTGACACATTTACACATTAGAGTACTACTCAGTGGTAAAAACAAAAACAAACAAACAAACAAGCAAAAAAAAAACCAATGACATCTTGAATTTTGCATGCAAATGGTCGAAATTAGAAAACACTATCCTGAGTGAGGTAACCCATGCACCCCCGAAATGAATATGGTATGTACTCACTCATAAGTGGATACTAGCCATAAAAAAGGACACTAGCCTATAGTTTATAATCCCAAAGAAGCTAAGTAATAAGGTAAACCCAAAGAAATACATTTGTTCTTTAAAGAACCCAAATATGTCCTCTGTCTCTCTAAAATTTGCTCCTTGATGCTTCTAAATCCAAGTATAGCAAGAAGTTCTTTTGTAAGGAATAGAGACATTTTTCCAGTCACTTCCCTGTCACTTTGGTTACGGCACCTAAAGGAATGATTATATTTGTTTATAAAGAAAAATTTATTCTTGGGTCAATGGTATCTTTGAGTCAAAAAGAGAACAGAGGGCTAATATGAATTAATAATTTGTAGTGAGGTCTCTAGTTGTTCATTTGTATATTTCTTAAATTTATCTCAGTTTAAGGTAATATCTAAATTATGTACTTTAAATATAGAAAAATTAACTATAGTTTAATATCAAATTTATTTATTTAATTAAGAATGCTTAATATTCATAAAAATTCAATATTGCTTTTTCATAGAAAATAGTAAAATAAATCATATTTCACTGAGGAATAAAATGTATATTTTTGATTTCCAATGACTTTTGTATAATAGACTATACTTTTCATGAGATATTACTTGGATAATAACTTTATATTAACTATTCTTACGTGACAATATTTTGAAGAGATTAGTAAATGAATCTATGTATCACATTAGAATATATTCTTAAACAAATTCAGGAACACTGGCCTAAAGCATTTATAACACAGGTTTCAATGAATGTAATAAAATCAATACATACTTTGTTTATTTTTTCATATTTTATTTTTCATAGCAATTATATATGTGTTGTTTTTCTGTGAGTATGGTAACTATATCACATTATATTTTAAAATATGTCTAATTAAACAATAAGATTTATTATAAACACTGGTAGTTCCTTATTTTCCTACACAAATATTTGTCAAACATAGCAAGAAGAATTGATAGATGGTCTCTTTAAATTCAAGTGGCCCATAAATTTGTCATGAGCTATATGGCAGTTTTTATTATTGCAACGTAACAAATTGAATGCTAACAAATAAGCAAAATGAATTTTAATCATAAACTGTTTCTATTTTTATAAAAAGAACTATGAAATGGAAACGTGAATTTGCCTTACATCTTATATCCATCATATAATTTTTATAAAGCTAAATTGGTTTTATTTTAAATTATAACTGTATCATTTTCTCCTTCCATTTCCTTCCTCTAAGCCCCACCCTTTTTATTCTTCCTTGGTCACTTTGAAATCTTTAGCCTATTCATGTTTTATTCATGTTTTAATAGAATAGAATAGAATCTGCTCAGTCTGGATGTTATTTGTAAGTATGTTTTCAGGACTGACCATTTTGTTTTGGACAAATAGTTAATGTGTTCTTTCTTTGGTTCTATCCTGTGCATTTCCCATTATCTGTATTCTTTATTCACTTGTAGCTCACTGCATAGCATTGGGGTCTTGTGGGCTTTTCACCATCCATCTTAGTATGTCTTTTGTTATTATATTTATTCTTTTTATGTTTAGGCATTCAAATTGTTGAGACTTTATTTGTGTAGTTTCTTACATTACTAACAGACGTGGTCTAGTAAGTAACAAAATCCCTTTTTCTCTGACTCTCACACTCTTTCAATTCTGTCTTTCACAGAACCAGAAGGTTTCATTCAAACTTCCTAAGGAGAGAAGCAGTCAACATTGATATGACTGCCTGTAAACTTCAGTAAAATCCAGTAACAATCTTTCCGTTGTTGTAGTGGCACACAAAAGTTGGTGATAACCGATGCCTATCTGGATTTTGGTTAATTGCCTTTTAGAAGTTCCTCCTTTGAAAACTGGGACACTAATCCAGCCACATTAACCTTCAACCTACCATTTGTTCTACCTATGGAATGTGCTGTGATAAGGGTGACATAGTGATTGTGGAAGTGGCTAATTAATGACTGGCCCAATCTGTAACCCATACTCTCATACCATGACAGTGAGTCTACCCCTGACACTACCTGGAATGCCAAGACCCAGAGAATTAAATGGCCCAGAGGCTTAGTATAGAAACAAACATGACCGGAAAAAGATATCAATGTAATGATTCCTAACAATATTCTGCTACACTCATAGATGGATGCCTAGCTCAACTGTCAGCAGAGAAGCTTCATTCAGCAATTGGTGGAAAGAGATGAAGAGACCCACAGCAAATATTCGGCTGAGCTCAGGAACCCTGCTGAAGAGAGGGAGGAAGGATTATAGGAGCTAGAGAATTCTAGGAAATAACAAGGAAACCTACAGCAACAACTAACCTGAGCTCATTCATAGGCACTTACTGAGACTAGACTGATAACCAGGAAGCCTACATGGGACAGACCTAGGTCCTCTTCTTATATGTGACAGTTCTGTAGGTTAATCTTGCGTGACTCCTAGCATTAGAAGCATAGGCCATCTCTGACTCTTTTGTTTGCTTGTGAGAATCTACGACTCATACTGGGTTACCATAATAGAGGGACAGATGCTTAGCTTTACTACAATGTGATATGCCATGTTTTGTTGCTATCCATGGGATGCTTTCCCTTTTCTGATTTGAAAGAAGGAGGAGTAGAGGGGAAGTTGAGAGTCACTGTGGGGGAGGCATAAGAGGCAGCTGGCTTAGGAGGTGGGGGTTCTGATTGGGATAAGAAAAGGGAGGGGAAGCAT
>JAQHUG010000224.1:1081953-1095161 GCA_028555095.1 Dicrostonyx torquatus | reverse complement strand
AAAAAAGTATCTTTATGATTGATCAAATGTCAAATACTGCTGAACGGTGGTGGCACAAGTCTTTAATCCCAGCACTTGGAGACATAAGCAGGCAGATACTTATACATTCAAGGCTGCTCTGGTCCACAGAGTGATTTCCAAGGCAGCCAAGGCTAAGCACAGAAACTCTACATCAAAACACACACACACACACACACACAAACACACACACGCACATACATGTGTGTATATGTATAAATATATATATATATATGTATATGTCCTGAGTAATTATTTAATAACTAGAAGAACTCAAAAGGTAGTATTGTATTCATTATCCTTATTTTTTATAAGTATAAGTATAGTCAATCAGATAAGTAAAAGATCAAGAAAATATAAAAAAGAATATTTGTAAGATGGGACAAGATATGGTGTTGTTTAAATGAGAAAAAGAATGTGATCCATGTGTGATAGATGCTACCACACATATGATACATTCAGATCCTTATCAATACATATTTCATAAGGTGATAAACATTGAACAGTATAATAAGATCTCATGTTTAAATAGCTCTTCATGAGTGAGTAATATTAACCATATTTTTTTATTCAAAACAAGGCTTCTCTGTAGCTTTGGTGCCTTTCCTGGAACTAGCTTTTGTAGACCAGGCTGACTTCGAACTCACAGAATTCTGCCTGTCTCTGCCTCCTGAGTGCTGAAATTAAAGGAGAGCGCCATTACCGCCCGGCCTATTAACCATATTTTTAATGAATGAATTAGTTTTTTCTCATTTTATTTCATTTGTCTCGTGTACAAAGAAAAGTTTTTTGTGTTGACATATTTTTCTTCAAGCAAGACTGGTATTCTTTAATTTAGTAAGAACAGGCTGTTTCATAGAAAGTGAGTTTAAAATGATTGAAAGTAAATATTCTGGGGACTGGAGCTGTACCCTTGATAGTCCCCTAAGCACTTTTGCTTGCTGTTGGGCTTTGACATACACTTGATGGTATAATAACAGTTGTGGGATACAATCACCATTGCAATGCTAAGTGCTTTCATTTCTTATGGGACCCCCATGACAATGCTGTACATATTACTTGGTCTAATGTGTTCATTAAGTCCTTTGGCCTGTTTTCTTGATATGAATTTTATATGCCCATTGCCTCAGGTCTGAAATCCCTCCAGTAAGTTTGTATGGTACACCATTTCAACTTCTATGGCATTAGCAATTTGGCAGTTGTATTATGTAACTGGTAAACGGTGCTGTTTTTATGAACATACATGTACAAAAACATCTTCGAAATTCAAACTGGAGCTAAAAGCATCTTGTAAAATGTAGCTCCACAGGTAGAGACCAAAAAATAAAAACAGCTTTTTACAAGATGGACCAACTTAAGGGAAGACAGCCAAATATAATGGGTCACACACACATACACACACACAAAATTCAAATATCAAAGGGAATGCAGAAACAATCAGTGACCATGGTGACAATTATCCAGAATGTTGATTCAGGTTACCCAAATCCAATGTTCCAATGGTGAAATAATGTCATGAAGTCTGACAATAACAGCAAAGAAAACCAAAATTCAAATACTTCTCAAACATACAAGTAGGCAGTCAAAAAGATATGGAGAAATTCTCAGCTATAGCCCTAAAATACTATCTAACCGCATTATCAGTATTTTATGGGCATTAGCTTGTAGTCTGAGCATTAATATTCGCAAAATTTTTACAACACATAAAGAGCAGTGAATAATAATTATTAAGGAAGCCAAAAATGGCCCAAGACTGCTTGGCTCTGGACTTTCAGAGTCACTGTCACTGATGTGCTAATCTTTTCATCAGTTTGCACAGGGCTCAGTGTACAGTGTGGAGTGGTTTTCTGAAATTCATTTTGACAAAAGATTTTCCATCCTCGCCATTGAGGATCATTCACGGACCCATTAGCAAATTATGCAGTAATACTCGGTGAACAGCAACACGTGCTCTGAATTTCTGCTTTAGGCAAGAAACGACATTCATTCTTCAACATAATGTGGGAAAATAAAACGTTCATTCACCTTTGTGTTCAGTGAGTTTCCCTAAAAGTCCAAGTAATGACTGAGTTAAAACTTCACTCTGTGTGTGTGGTGTGTGTGCATGTGTGACAATTATATTCAGTTTTCAGTTTTCTCTATTATCTTCTGTAATAGTCTCCTACTATAAACACTATTTGTCACTAAATTGAAACACTTTTCTATATAAAACTTCTATTTCTATGGAAAATGTTCTCAATAAGCATGTTTATAAACAGATTTTTTTAATGTTAACTACTTAGTTTTAAGATTTCAAAATTTTCATTCACAGGATCTTTCTAAAAAACACAAAAGGCCCAACAACTCCTTTGTGTAAGTAGCTAGCAAGTGTTCTTTGGTGTTACCCAAGAAGGGTGAATCCTTGCTGAGGGAAATGTTTGCATTTGAACAAACAAATGGGAATATTAAGCTGACCTCCAGAATATAGTCTTCAGAAACTTTTAAAGTTATTTAAAATGCTATTGTGCTATTTGAATTTTAAACCTAAAAATTAGGTTCAGAACTATTTTGACTGATTATCTTGTTTAAAATAACAATTATAACTGGGTTTAGAAATGTTTTTAGATATCCTAGTGGGCGTTTTGAAGGTGCACATCAAAATTCTTAAAATAGATATTTAATAGAAAATATGTCCATTTCCCCCCACAAGTCACTCTTTATTTACAAACTATTCTAATATTATTACCCATCTTAAAAAATCTACATATATATTCCAATCATATGACATTAGGTGTCTCTTCTTTTGGCACAAACTTTTGGCCATTTCTGTCTATAGATTGTCTTTTAAAGTGTCTTAATCTATATCTTTAAACTGAAGACAATTCAATTCATCCTGTTACTCTTCTGGCAGTTTAGAAAGCATTTATTGAGATTAGAATATAATGTATAGCTTTATTGCTGAACAAGATACAAAATGCAAGGAAAATTATAATAAAGGTCTAGCTTTTAGTAAATTTCACTGTAGAAATTTACATATTCTAGTTATAAATTTATTATCATAAATATTCAAGTAGGAAGTTTTCAAATTAGACCCAGAATTAATCCTCTGGGTCCTATAAGAGAAGGAGATTGTGGCCTCAGCAAAAAGGATTTACCTTTGATATCTGGGTATCCACCAAGGATAACAGCAATAGATAATAATTAGGGGAGCTTCTTCGGTAAGTCAGATTTCCCATTCAGAAGAAGAATTCTCAAGTGTGATATTGTGTGTTTTAGATTAATCAATGACTCTGAGCAAAATTATTATCAGTCTAGCTGAGAAAACCATTTATGCAACATAAGCAAGTCTATACACATGGATATATTTAATGACTATTAAATAGATAGCAGTTGTTAACACTCACAATTTCCATCACTGAATATTTCACCAATATACAATACTCCATTCTTATTTTGTTTTTGTTTTAAAATTAATCAATATTATTAGGTCTTCTATATTTGGCTTTATTTTATTACCACAATTATAGAACTTCTGAAAGTGCAGGTCTTATGGGAGCATAAGCGTCTTTCTACGTGCTAATGGTTAGATTTCATTCTTTAAAGATGAGAATGTGTGTGTGTGTGTGTGTGTGTGTGTGTGTGTGTGTTCATGACAAGCATGAGTTGGTACAAGTATTACTATACTTGTGGGGAGGTCATAGGAAAACTATGTGAAGTTGGTTCTCTCTTCTTTTATGTGAATTCTGGGGTTCTTGTTTTCTGCTTTTGTACAGCAGGCAAATTACTTCCTGAGCTATCTTTTGGGCCTCTGCTCCAACCTTTCTTATAAGTAATGCATAAATATCCTAGTTCTGAATAAAAATTTGAAAATATGACAATTCTTTGTATGCCTGGATCACTTCTATTTTGGTGTTTTCAAAGCTTGCCCTGCCAAAAGTGTTTTATGAAAATTGTGTATCTATAGTCTATAAACCCAGAAAGGTTAGACATAGAGGAATTGACTGGGCAGTGAGCACATGGATCTCTCTGGAAAAGAGAAATAGTATAGATTTTATGGGTACACTGGAGGCAGGGCATGGGAGAGAATGGGAAGATCAGGTGGGAAGGGGAGGAGGAGATGATACTGTGGGGAGATGAGGAGAAAGACAGGACTGAAGAACATTTGAGGGGCAATATGGAAACCTAGCACAGTGGAAACTTCTTGTGATATAAAAGACTATTCATAATGAAGTCTTCAAACAATGAGAGAGAATGAGTCCAACTGAAGATCTCTTGTTACCTCATAAAGTTTGCAGTCCTGGGACTAGTATTTGTCCAATTGAGCTGTTGCCCAAAAGAGTCACATGGAAATACTCAAACAACCAAAGACCTTGCCAAAATAACATAAATAAATCTATATATAGTGTATAAATGTGCATTTAAATTAAGCTTATAAAATAACCTTTCCTTATTGTTTTGCAATCATACTTAATATAATTTATTTCTCCTTACTACCTAACCTCTTTTTCCTCTGTATATTCTGTCCCTATCTCCTCCTCCCTAGATAAGTTCCTCAAAAAAAACATTTCTTCCCCCTATTTCTTCATAACAGCTAAAGGAAACACATGTGCACTCTTTTAAGTAGAATCCAATTGTTTAAATACTCCTCACAGGGTACTTCCCAAACCCTGTGTTTAGACTTACTGATATTTCTTATGCATTACTCTGGTTTCCACAATAAAATTTCTATTTCAGTTATCCTTTGTCAGGTACAAGATATATTTGAAGTTTAAGTTTTAAGACATTTCTATCTGTATTTCCTGACAATTTACGTCTTTGTCATATCTTGATGGAATTCACATTTGAATTGGTATTTTTCAATATCACTAGGAGCATTGTTTTAAATCCTGTGTCACTTAGTCCAGCTTATTTTCTCTAAGATCTCTTTCTAGGACAGAATTTGTTATTTATTCATATTAATTTAAGATATAATATCTTCCAATTTTAAAACTATTTTATTTATGCTGAAAACTAGGCATTTGACAGTTTTCGTATGTTAAATGCTAGATTTGTGTAACTGTTAGATTCAAACTCTGCCTCTCTTTCACTGTTTTCTTAGTTCTGTGTATTTCTTTAGTGTATGTTTCTTCTTTGCAGAGATTCACCATTCACCTCTCTGATTTTTCAACATTGTCTGAGATGCTGGCTTCCTATCTGCATCCTACAGAACACTTATTTGTAGTGTATGTGTGTGTATTTGAGTGTGTGTGTGTATGTATATATCTGTGTGTGTGCATGTATGTGTGTGAGAAAGAGAGAAAGAGGAAGAGAGAAATAATTATTTTGGAACACACTAGACACTAAAATCAGGCTGATGGAAGTTGAATACAGGGAAAAATAAACAAGATAAGATGACAGAGAGCCTTGACATTCCTTGAGAATGACATCAGATACATGAAACTAGACTTGCAGTGTTGGAAAAGGGGATGCAATAATGATGGCCCCGCCCTTTCACCTGCTCCGCCCTGTTTAGAAGCAAGAAATAATGATTGATGAATATACCCACAAATTTTGAATATCTGGGATACATATTTTCTGCTGTGTTTCTTATGGTGTAAGACAGCTAATCCAACCCAGCCACAAAAGTTTGCTATGGGACTGAAGTGACACAAGAGTTACTGTTGTTGCTACAGTGTTAAGAGTTGAGATTGTGCAAAATTAACCAGAATTTTCTCTCAAGCCCTTTCAAGTGATAACTGAATCCTTCAAAAATCCAGTTTCAGAACAGTAATTTTTCCCTTCCTGTAAAGCCACTATAGGTAGATAGGATTTTTGTTGAGGATCCCAGTGGAACTCAATATATCTTAGAGTACTAATTTTTCAACAACAACAGAAAAAACCAGATCAAATAATTTGAGATGTAGCTATGTTTGTATAGCTTTTTTTTTTCTAGCATCCTTATTGTCCAGATTTTGGTTCATAGTATCATATAAGACTGGTCTTGGTGACATGCCCTTGTAAACTCAGAATTTTTTATGTGGAGCCAGGAAGGTTAGAAGCTCAGTGTTATCTATCCTTAGATCCACAATGAGTCATGGCGACTTGTGATACGTGGTATCACGACTCAATGAACAAAATATTAATTCTTTTCCTACATATAGCTGCATTTTCTTGGTAATGGGATTTCTTTAATATGCTGCACTTACATTTATGTGTGAATAAGACATAATGTGTGTATGTATGTGTGTGTAATGTATGTTAAGGTTACATGAAATAATACATATAAAGATCTTTGTTTTAAACATGTAGCAATTTTTAGAAATCTTTAATTACTGGATATCATCCTTTTTTCCTTTTTTCAGTTGCTGTGGACTTTTCCAAATTCTCACTTATAGCTTCTGATATGTGATTTAAAGGTTTTATTAAAAAGATAAAAAAATAAATAAAATTTAATGCCTCAAGATTTTAGTTTCATGGTTAGAATATTATAGTTATTACCACTGAACATTTTACTTCTTTGTAGCTGAGATTTAAAAGTTATAATGGAAAATAAATTGGCAGTATACAGAAAAAGTAGATTACTGGCTACTGGACTATTATTTCATTTATATTTGTTTATTTCATATCCAAACATATTATGGTTTGGTTCAGGATTATATAACAAAATGTCAAAATTCAAGCTAAACATAATACAGCTTTGATTTATTCTATGTTCTGTTAAATTTTTCTCTAATTTTGTAGACAAAATCCTATTTTCATTATCAAATGAAAGATAGAATTATGCTCTTTTGGAATAAGTTTATTTTACATAATAACTTTAAAACAGTAATTTTATTTCATACTTGTTTGTTTTTCAATTTAACCTTTTTCTCGGAGATAAAAAAGTAATGAGGGAAATGAAAAATAGAATATTTCAATGTGTTCATCTTGTCACTAAAGTCATTTTGCTGAAAAAAATACATGTTTAACACATTTTTAAGTAAATTAATTTCTAGAAAAAGTACCTGGTATAATAACAGAGGTTGACTAATACTTTTATCACACCTTTCATTTTTTAGATTAATAGTTTATTTTACCAAAATTGATTTTGCTATATTTATTATAGCTTTAAAATTGTAAATACTGTAAATTTTTCATATTTATTCATTCCAATATCCTTGCAAGCATTGTATCTGCATTATATGGTTATTTGTTATTTCAAGTTTCTTCAACCATGAATCCAATAGAGACTTGACAGTAATTACAATATGAAGTGATTGTATTTTTGAAAATAATATTATCAATATATCAATATTTTTTCTGGGAAGGCTTTAATTAATTTCACATTGTCATATAACCAAAACAGAGTTTACTTAAGTATATGCAAATAATATTAACTTATTTTCAAAATATTCAATAACATCAGTAACTTGCAATGGTTTCTTCCTACTTCTGGTATCTTATACTGTAAAATATTTTGACTAATCATTCCACATGTGCATATATTTTCTAAGCTATTATCCCAAAAAGCCTTTTTCCAGTTTATGCCTGACTTAGAGTTGTCTTAGTTAAAGAAACTGAATTGTATCCATGACAATCCCTGAAGGTCATGAAGGTCGATGAATTTTTTCAACTAGTTCTTCACTAAATCCCTGTGTAAATATAAGAATCAGAATACACTTTCACAGAAAATATTTTCAATTGTCATGGAGCTAGTGAATTTGCTTTGAAGTAAGCAGTGGTTGATTCTTGGAGCTCAGAGTTCTGATCAACCCATTTGTTAATATGTCCTCACACTGATAAAATAAAATTAAATTATTTTGGATCTTAATGACTCAGTGAATTTGAAAACTTAGATTTTCCAATGAGAAAAGATTATGTAAAAGTCTGTACAGCTGCGACGGGAAACTTTGTAATCCAACTTAGTAAAAAAATTTTCAGTCTCCTTAAACCTGTAATGACTGCAGAATTTAAGGCTTAAAATAAAGCCACACATATATTTTCAACAAATTCTCACTGCAACACTTACTAACTAACCACAATGTCTAAAACAATCTCTTGAACGGCAGTGAACAGAATGAACAATCTGCTCTTCAGGAACTTGGCGAAACATAGCAAAGCAATTAAATGAACACAGAATGCTTTGATTAGAGAAGAGATGGAGTTCTAACCTAGTGTGAATTAAGTGGGATTCTGAAAACAAATGTAAACCGATAAGTGGAGCATATAGCTGGCAACACACATAATTCTGCTGCTTTGTGTAAAGGCAATTTTGAGCCATGAACAATAAGGAAACATGAGCCATATGATAAAATTGAATTGTATAAATTATAGACATAAGACACTGCATTCTTATGACAAATCATCAATGAAAGTATGCAGTCTGATGGATTTAAGGCTAAGGCTCACTGAGTAGGGACTGCACTGAGAGGTCTCTTAGTCTTTGTCTTTTGAGGTCTCTTACTGGGAAATACCAATAGTCTCAGGCAAAAAAAAAAAAAAAACAAAAAACTGCCATTGCAAACTGTATACATTTAACAATGGCAACAAGAAAATTTCTGCTGTGATCACTAACTATCTGAAAGTTCCCTTGAATAAAATATGAAATTGTTATATGCTAAAAAATAACAGTAGAAGGTGTCAACATATCAAATACATCATCAGAGAACCAAGTAATCCTTTAAAAAAAATTGAGATATGTAGGTATGAAGATTAAGAGAACAGGTCATGGAAAAGGTGAGAAGACCAAACATATGAATTCCAAGTAACCTATGAATGGGGTAGTATTCTATAAAAAAGCATGTTCTTTTTATTTTACTTTGAACGAAAAAAAAAAGTTACAGGTAAAATGAAAAAATACAGGGAGATCAGAATTAGAGAATTGCATTTTAAATATTGAGAAAAAATATATTATCTGTAGTGATAATGACTGAAATATTTCTGCTGAGGTTTGCAAACAAGTATATACCTTAAAATTAAATATATGTGCTTCATGTATATACATACATATATGTGTACATATATAATACACATGTGAACATACACACACATTTATATATATATATATATATATATTACAGTATGTGAAATAAACAACCACAGATTATAATTTATTTCCAACAATTAAGTGAGAAAAATCTTTGCTGAGAGTGTTCATAATATATTTTTGTCAATATTAATTTTTTCACAAATAAAAATGATAATCCTAAAATATGCCATAAATTAAATAGGGTTATAATTGAATCTTTGAAACATATAAAACACAGGATGATTATCATTATCTTTGGTGGTTATGTGACATTGTTTCTATTATATATCAGATTATATTGTCTGGTTTTGCATGTCAACGTGACACATGTTAGCATCATTAGAGTGGAAGGAGCTTCCGATGAAAAAATACCTCTGAGACCCAGCTGTATGGCATTTTCTTCTTTAGTAATCAATGGGGGAGGGTCAATCCATGACATATAGTGCTATCCCTGAATTGCTGATCCTGGCTTATATACGAAGGTGGGTTTAGCAAACCATGGGAAGCAAACAAAGCAGCTCCCCTCCATGACCTGTGCATCAGCTTCTGCCTCAAGGTTCTTGCCCTGAGTGCCTGTTCTCACTTCCTTCAGTGATGCACAGCAAAGATAAGCCTAATAAACCCTTTCTTCCCCAACTTGCTTTGGGGTAACGATGTTTCATATGAGCAATGGAAACCCAAAGACACAATCTTTTGCTCCTGTGGATTTAGTAACATGAAAGATATAATTCTATGTGTATGTTTATCTATATCAAGGTAGATAAAATAGAAATAGCACATCGTTAAGATCATGCATTACTCTTACAAAAAATTCCAATCTGGGGCCCAGAAACCATATCTTTTCTGTAAATTTTGTACCAGATTTGAAATCCACTTCTGGTCTTTATAAATGGTTGCACTAATATGTACATAATTCAATATCAATAACTCCTGCCATGAACACATACTAACATTAACAAAAATTGAAAACAAATATTTTAAATATAAAGTTCAAATACACTTAAATTGACTTATTATATTGCTTTATAATATTCCATATCATATGTGGATTTTTAAGTCTCCAATTTTTAGAATGATTAATATGCTTCTAGAATAATTGTTACGATTTTAATGAACTAAAAGAATTTTTAGCATTATTCCTGCATACATATATGTGTATATTTCTAAATATTAAAATTTTTATTTTCTGTCCCTATTATCTACACAAGATATAAATTTAGAAAATGTTCTGAATAATGAACATATATATGATATATAGATCATAGATATACAGATTAGAGAGATGATAGATGATAGATAGATAGATAGATAGATAGATAGATAGATAGATGCAATATAGTCTGTGTTATTTGCTTTAATTATCAGATATCTTTTTTTCTTTGATTCAAGCATGAAATATATACCCATGGTGATATACAGAATATTTTGTGCTTTATTTATCCAATGATATATTCTAATGACCTAATACAAACCTCATATGTACATTTTCTCTCTGTTATCCAATCAAAATCTCAGCATGTGCTTTATAGGTTACAGTATCCTATTTAGTATTAAATTTAAAAGCATCACTTTTCTTGAGATGGAAGTCAAAAACAAACTCTTTAAAACTATTTTTTCTGTGCTTGTAGTTTTATATTTTATCTAAATTTTTCTTCTGAAGTTTACCCGTGTACTTGGAAATTTATTTTAAAATATTTTCTTCTTTTAGAGCTATGTAATTTCATCAAAAATTTGTTAACATATCATATTGAGAAACTGCTAGCTGCAGTGAAAATAAAAAATACATACATTGCTGACCAATTCACAATATCAAACTTAAGAGACAAGATATGCCTTCTTGTACAATAATGGCAGGAATGTTATGAGCATAATCAATTATCTTATTGACTTTAAACTAGTTTACATATATTCTAATAGTAAAGTGTTTTCTCAGCATGTAGTCATACACTACCGTCCATATGGGAGGGAAGTCAAGGCAAGAATGCAAGGTGGGAACTTAGAGATAAGACCTGAAGTAGAGGCCACGGAGAACTGCTACTTATTGGTTCTACTGACCTTTAGTCTAATTATAGGCCTAGAGACAACGAAAGGTTGTTTTTCAGTGGCATCAGATTGTCGTGTCTGACATCTCCTTTAGGAAAAGTCATTCTATGCTCTACAAAGGAGTGGGAATGAATTAACTTATGCAAAGAGAAGAACAACACTTCATAGATTGTGTGTGGGTTAGAGATGCATTTTGTTGTTGTTGTTGAGGTGCTGGACCTCTTTTCTCAGGTATTGTGAACCTATTGGAATCTGAACATTCAATTCCTATTTTCTCCTTAGGGTTTTTGCACACATTTCCATCCCAAACCACAGGATCCTACTGTTTTTAAATCAGTGTTATTAAACTGGCGGTCCTCTACATAGCTGATATCTAAATTGGTATTGTTGTAACTCATGCAACTACATAATGAAGCTTGCCTTTTGATGTTGGCAACTTGAGCTCTATTGGTGAAAGAGAGAAGATTCTTTTCCACTACATTTTTAAAAATCTTTTGATTGCTTATATATATATATATAAAGTTAGGAAATTGTGTTACCCATCTCATTTTAATTTTTTTTATTTGTAAAATTTTTCAAACATGCTGAAATGAATCAAACTATATGAATCACTGTTTCCTTCATTTTTTTCACAAATGATCTATAGTTTCACACACATTCTTACACTTCAGAAAAAGCAAATCAGATATACAAATGCATTATTTTTAATGAATTTTCCATACTTTCTAATGATTTTTTTTAGTGGCCATAGGTCTATTCATCTGAACTATTAATTCTAGGTACCACTAAACATTCTAGAAAAAAAGCCCTGCAATTCTTTTTTCCAGGTGCCACTCTTGGCATCACAGTGTTTTAGTAAGGGTCCTCAAACAGAATAAAGCAAAGAGTACAAAAACTGCCCTCAGGAATAACCTTTTTACTTTGGTCAGCTCACAAAGGAAATTCCCACAATCTTTATCATTTAATCATTATAATTAGCTCACTTTATTACAATTATTCAAAATGGAAGATCAATGATTCACTTAAGTTTTCATTGTCAAATGCTAAGTAAGTAGGATTGATAATCCCCTTGAGTCTGTTGGATACAAAACTTATGATTTTGCTCTCTCTGGTTTTACTTATATTAATAATGAATTATATTGACAATAAAATAGTGTTGCTTTGTTATGCAATGAAATTATATGGAGAAAAACAGAAAGAAATAGATATTTTATTCCAAAACTCAAGTAATGCAGACTTTAGCATCAGGTGTCCTTAAAACTTGGTGGACAAATTTTTAAACTTGGCATAAGTTCTACCCATAAGGTCATTAATAGGGTATTTCACTTATTTGATATGTCATTATTAATGGAGTTTTACTCTATTTTGTACAAATTTCTGAATACAAATAGTATACAAAAACTTTCTATCTTAGGGAAGAAAAATTACCTTAGTTGACTACTTCAAAAAGATAATGGAAAGCTTATGTGGAAGAGATACTGTTTAGCAGAGCTGTTTGGAGTAGTTTTTAGCTTTTTGTAAGGATAAATGACATTAAACACACCCAGTTGTCAGATTGCCATTCTATGGTGAATATTCTGACTGTGAGGGATTTCAAAGCATGAGACCAGGCATAGCAGCCTGTAGTGTAGGCGGTCCTGTCCACCAGAGGAGGTTATCATCCTTTTTGTATGTGTGACACACATCGTTTTGCAACAACAAATGCAGTTCTATTCCTGCTGTTTTTAAAATGCAAGCTTTGTTCCTTTTTCCTACTTCTAAAGCAGATGTATCACATGAGTAGGTAGAAAAAAAGAGCAAGAACTTAGGAAATATTTGAAAAGTAAATATCTTTCACTCACAAAGGACACCAAAAATGTATTGCATCAATAACAGAAATATGTTTTGACTTCCTTGATACATTATCCAAGTAAGAAATGAGAACAAATTATTAATATTTTTATGACACCATTGAAGAACTTAATATTCTCATACATGTTCAGTACTAGTTAGTTTTATTCATAAATGATATTTTTAGAGTTTTACTTTTCTTACTTAATTCATGCTCCCAGTAACAAAATTTTATCAGTTCTTGTTATATGTATTTTTTACACTTTCTTTTTTCTTTCTTTTTTATTGTTAAAAGAAAAATTTACATTTACTCCCCTTGTCCCGGGCCCTCCCGCTCCCCCACTACTCCTCC
>JAQHUG010000224.1:1027356-1039077 GCA_028555095.1 Dicrostonyx torquatus | reverse complement strand
TACCTTATGGGAGTCATTTCAGGTTTCGCAAGATTCTTGTCTCTAGAGGGGATCCCAGGTGTCCTAGGGTGTCCCCAGCTAGGCATTTGGGCAGCAGAGGAGAGTGTGCCTTAACTAGCCCTGTCCTCTAGTCATATTGATTAATATCTTGATCATCACCATAGAAATCTTGTCCAATGGAAGGAGATGGAGGTAGAGACCCAAATTCACATCAGAGTAAAGGACTGAGCTCCCAAGGTGCAGTTGAAGAGCAGAAAGTGGGAGAAGATGGGCAAGGAAGTCAGGACCGCTAGGGGCTGGTCCACCCACTGAGACAGTGTGCCTGATCTAATGGGAGCTCACCAAATCCATCTAGACTGGGACTGAATGAGCATATGATCAAACAGGACTCTCTGAATGTGGCTGCCAATGGGGTAGACTGAGAAGCCATCAATAATGGCACTGCGACTTATCTCCTCTGCATAATTAGACTTTTTGGGAACCAAGTCTATTTGTATGCACACCTTCTTGGGCCAGGATGGAGGGGGGAGGGCCTTGGTCTTTCCACAGGGCAGGGTACCCTGCCCTCTCTTAAGGAAGCAGGGGGAGGGAGGAGGGGTAGTGGGGGAGCAGGGGGGTACTGGGATAAGAGGAGAAAGTGTAAATTTTTTAATGAAAAAAATAAAAGAAAAAATGAAGCATGAAAATTTATCTAGCACAAAAGAGAAAAAAAGTGTTATAGTTAGAAAAATAGAGACAATTTGAAGTTATTATATTAAATCATACTAAGAAATAGAAATATCATATCATTTTTAATTGTGGATCCTAGAGTTATGTAGATATATATGATTATGTAAATATAAATTATAGTAAATTAGGGGTAAGACTGTACCTTGGAGAGAGCCAAATGTAGAAATGGTGGTGACAAAGATAATGATTCCAGGCATATTCAGGAAAATTCCTACTTTATATGATAGACTTGTAAAACATGTCCATTACATGGTCATTGCTACATGTAATTAATATAATTCTCCAAAAAAATCAAAGGTAATAAACCACTAAAATTACAGTTGAGAATAATAAAGTAGTCTTCTAAAAAATAGAATAGTATATTAAGAAATATAATGAAAACATGACCATATTTTATAGAGATTGTATAGATTAGATGTTATGAATTAGAGGAACATTATTTTATGTCCGATTTTCTACTCATCTAAAGTCTGTATATACTCATATAAGTGAGCACAGTGAAGTCGTTTACATAATTCGGTACTTGATAAAAGGAAAATGCCATAGCAAAAGCAGTAAGAGTTTTAACACTTCTGCAATCAAGTTCATCCAAGATTTAAGACATAAGAGAGGAAAACCTGTGCAAAATAAATTTAAAGAATCAAGAAGAACAAATTCCCTAGGGTTAGTCACCACTTACTAGAATTTAAAATAAAAAAAAATGAGATGGGTTCTGGGAATTTCAATTAGAGAGCAGACACCAAGATGATTTCAGCCAATTTGGAACTAATTTGGTATATTATGGAGACAAAAGGCAGTGGCACAGATAACATCAGCTTGAAAGTGCAAGTTGTTGCCTTAGGAGAGACACTAACAAATGTTCTATATAGCTAAGGCCTCAGAGAAGATGATATTGGAGAAGAGAAAAACCAAGAAAATGACAAAATTATATTCAGCTGTGCTCACTCTTGACAGTTAATTTTCTAAGTTGGGTTTCCTCAGGAAGCAAAAAATAAATAAAAATACCAGAATAAAATATAATAGAACATTTACCAATTTGTATAAATGAAAAGCCATAAAAAGCAAGATAAAATAACCCAAGGAGTTATGGGCTATCGTGAAGCGCAGTGATTAACAGACATGCTGTGAAATGAAGAGGCAAAAAGCTACTCAGAGGGGTTCACTGTTCTGTCAATGCAACTCTCTGTTCCAATTACATCCTCTTCTAGCCTATGTGTTTCCTTCTCACTAAAATTATACCAGATCTTTAGATGTAACTATAAGTACTTTAGTAATAATAATTTTATGAATGTTTAGAAGAAATTTAAAAACTTATACCCGATAAATCCTATGAATCAGAGTTATGCAGAAAAAAATAAAATATTTTCATGGAAAATAATTTAAATTCAACGTGAAATTTTCTTTTCTAACTGTCAGAGTGTGTACTAAATAAGTTTATTTAGCCTCAATTTTTTTATCATATCTACTTCATTAAATTTCAACTATACTATTATTTGTAATATGAATAAAATATGCCATTTATAATCTCTTTTGTAGCTTGTGATTGTTATATATTTTGAAATATGATTTGGTACTTAAAATAATAATGATTGACTAGAAAAATTTAGAAATTTGATGGCAAGTAGAGATTCTTTTCTGGCCTTGAGTGTTGGGGATTTTAATGTCGCTCTTATCTATAGAGCCATTTCTATTGATAGTTTTTTTTTTTTTCTGGTGTGAGCCTGAGTATATTTCCAAATACTGAATGATTACACATATACATGTATGTGAATTTGTATGTGTGTATACTAACTCGTGTCTCAAAAAGTATTAAAGTTGTCCTTTTAAATGGTATTCTATTGTCCTCATATTTCTGTTCATTATTTAAATTTTATAAACTGTCTCCAGCTTTCACATTTTTTTTCTCTACTTGATTCATTTCTTAGTGAGTCATTCTACTGTTAATTTTTCATTTTCATAGATAATTTCATCTCTCAAATTTCAATGTAAAATTTCTACATATAATTTTTGTCTTGTATTCTTCATTCAAAACCTACACATATTCCCTTCTTTTCAAGTTTATCTTTAAAAAGAAAACAAACTATCATTTTTGCATGATATATACCAATCCAAGTTCCCATTCCCTCCCCCCCTTCCATTGCCTCCAAATACCCTCCCGTCCTACCCCAATTTAATCATCAGAGAGGGTGAGACACATTGCTTTGGGGAAGTTCCCAGGCTGTCCCTACAGGTTGAGCAAGGTATTCATCCAAAGATAATAAGTTCCCAAAAAGCCAGTAAATGTAGTAGTAATAAATCCTGGTGCCACTGCCTTGGCCCCTCAGTCTGCCCCAGACATGCAATTGTCAACCACAGTCAGAGGGACTAGTTTTGTCTTATGCTTGTTTCTTCCCAGACTGCCTGGAGCTTGCACTTCTCCTTAGCTCATTCCTTCCACTCTTCAACTGGACTTTCTCTTCTATCAGTTTCAGTGTGGTCAGATTTATATTGTGGTCTTTAATCCCTTAGGACTTGACTTTTGTGCATGGGGATGGATATTGATCTATTTTCATTCTTCTACATGTTGACATCCAATTATGCCAGCACCAATTGTTGAAGATGCTTTCTTTTTACCAATGTGTAATTTTAGCTTCTTTGTCAAAATCAGGTGTTCATAGGTGTCTGGATTAATATCCGAGTCTTTTATTGGATTTCATTGGTCAATGTCTCTGCTTTTATGCCAATCCAAGCTCTTTCATTACTGTAACTCTGTAATAGAGCTTGAAGTCAGAGATGGTAATGCCTTTGGCAGTTCCTTTATTGTACAAGATTGTTTTTGCTCTCCTGGGTTTATTGTTTTTCCACATGAAGTTGATTATTGTTCCTTCAAGTTCTGTAAAGAATTGTGTTAGGATTTTGATGAGCATTCCATTGTATCTATATATTGTTTTTGCTAGGCTTGTCATTTTTACTATGTTGATCCTTCTTATCCAAGAGCATGAAAGATCTTTCTACTTTCTGGAATCTCTTTCAATTTCTTTCTTCAAGGACTTAAATTTTTTGTCAAATAGATCTTTCACTACCTTGGTTAGTGTTATCTCAAGGATTTTTATGTGATTTGTGACTATTGTGTGAAAGGTGGTATTTCCCTGATTTCCCTCTCAGCTTCTTTATCCTTTGTGTATAGGAGGGCTACTGATTTTTGTTGAGTTCATCTCCTTTGGCTGTCTTATTGCTATTGCCAGAACTTCAAGAGGTATGCTGAAGAGACATAGAGAGAGTGGACAGCCTTGTCTTGTTTCTGATTTTAGTGGAATTGCTTTGAATTTCTATCCATTTAATTAGATGTTGGCTCTCAGCTTGCTGTATATATATTTTTTATATTTAGATATATCCTTTGTATTCCTAATCTCCTCAAGTCATTTATAATGAATAGATGTTGGATTTTGTCAAATACTTTTTTAGCATCTAATGAAATGATCATATGGTTTTTTTCTTTCAGTTTATTTATATGATGGATTACATTGATAGACTTTCATATGTTGGACCAGCCCTGCATCTCTGGAATGAAGCCGATATGATCATGGTGGATAATTTTTTTTGATGTGTTCTTGGATTCTGTTTGCCAGTATTTTATTGGGAGGATTTTAATGACAGAATCTATTATTTCCTTGTGTTTTATAGTCTATTTAAATTGCTCATGTGGTGTTGTTTTAATTTTGGTATATGGTATCTATCTAAAAAAATGTCATTTTCTTATATATTTTTTAATTTTGTGGAGTACAAGTTTTTGTAGCATGACCAATGATTCTCTGAATTTCCTCAGTGTCTTTTGTTATGTCCCCCTTTTCATTTCTGATTTTCTAAATTTGTATGTTCACTCTCTGCCTTTTGATTAGTTTAGCAATGTTTGTCTATCTTGTTGATTTTCTCAAAGAACCAGCTCTGTGTTTTATTTATTCTTTGTATTGGTTTCTTTGTTACTATTATGTTGATTTCAGCCTTCTAAGTAATTATTTTTTGTGTTCTACTCCTCCTTTGTGAGTCTGCTTTTTTTTGTTGTTGTTGTTCTGGAGTTTTCAGGTGTGTTTTTCAGTCACTGATATGAGATTTCTCCATTTTCTTTATGTGGGCACCTAGTGCTATGAACTTTCCTCTTAACAATGCTTTCATAGTGTCCTATAGATTGTGTCTTTATTTTCATTGATTGTTTGTCTTTTCCTCCATTTCTTAGTAAGTTTTTTATTTCCTTTTTAAAGGTCTCCATCATTTTCAAAAAGTTACATTTAAAATCATTGTCTTCTTCTTCTGGGCTAGGATGATCAAATCTTCCTGCTGTGTGACCACTGGGATCTAGTGTTACCTTGTTGCTTTTTAGGTTGTTTGATGAATTTCTGCATTGACGCCTACCTATTTTCCTTTAGATGAGGCTGGCAGTGTCTTTGCTTCTTGGTCCAATCTTTCCAGTGTCTGTCTAAGTATTTAGCTTGGAGGTTCTGGTGAATGGGATTGGTTGTTGGTTTGGTCTCCTCTTCTTTATCTTCAACTACTGATATTCTCTCTTTTGATTGACCCATTCTGCTTGTAAGGCTTTTTTCCGAGTTTTCTGGTTGTGATTTTGAGTTGCTCAACTCCTTCATTTCGCCTAGCATTCTGTTCAACATTACCAATTTTTACTCAGTTCCCAGATTCTGAATTACTTTGGCGTTCCACTCTGCTTTATGTTTTGGGTTATTTTTATTTCTCATCACTTAAGTTCATTAAGCTCATTCCCTTTAAGTTTGTTGAGCTATTATTAGTTGATGCCTTCTTTGAAATCTTTTAGTCCTTTGGTGATCATTATGATCCTTTTCAATTTTGTTTTCTGGAGTCAAAGTAGTTAATTCTCATTATAGAATATTTATATAATAATAATGGATTTTTGGTGAAAGCATAATGTCTTACTTTTATATTTTCATATGCTGGTATCTGAGCATGTGGAATTCACAGATTGAATGACATTTGTGGTTCCATATTGCCGGTTGGGGAACAGGACAAATGCTGTAACAAGAGTCAGATTTGGCTAAGCACAGAATATGTAGTTTGGGCTGGATTTGAAGCCAGAACTAGCATAAGTACTTATGGTGGAAGACAGAAGACACAGTCCTCAGTTTTGGTCAGAGTAAAAGCAAGTTAACTAAGACTAAGTCAAGGCCTTGCCAGTTGTACAGAGGACCCAAGGCAGGGAGTGAGCTAATGGCTGTGGGTTCTCAAAGTTGGTAAAAAGCCTCATCCTCCGCCACAGGGCAGGCAGATCAAGGTAGAGCTGAGCCAGAAATAAACTTTTATCCTACTCAGTTTCCTAAGATTAACGCTGGATTTCTGAAGTTTTAATAAGACTAAATTATGAGTAGTCTTCCGCAAAATCCACCTGAGAGAACTTACACAGTGTCGTTTTTTGTACCTTAATTTGTCATTTGTCACCACTGACCTGCTTTTAATTTTAATACTGAAGGAAAAAGTTTGAAAATGACTCTCCCACTACTCTCTGTTTTAATATCACAAATATGTGCCCTTTTCTTTCCAAAGGTAAATGTCATTCCGTCTCCAATTTATTCAAAACCATTGAATTTAATCACTACATATACACACACAAATATATACACATATATGTACCTATATACATGGAGTATATATTATGAAACACATACCTATATGCATATATATATATATATGAAAATGTATATTCCATAATCCTAAATACTACAACAATATTTGGAGAAAAGGAACTTTAATTTTAAACAAAAACAATATTTAGCAAAATGGTATGGAAGGCTACCATGGTCTGCTTATAATTGTACATCATAGGAAATTACTCTGTAAGTACATTTCTCTAGTAACACATTAGAAAACCTATTTAGTTATTTATAGACAGTGTTTAACAGAATCATGCTGAGAGAGCATGAGCCATTGCTATTATTTGTTTTTATTCTTGCTACTCATGCTTTCTTATAATTGCCTTTTGTTGTAATTAGAGGAGAGGGGTGCATGTTGTTTGTTCCCTGCAACAAGCTTCCAAGCCCCCAGCCGCTGGCCAGCTCAGCGGCTGGCCGCCTGCACCCGAAATAACCACATGACAAACTGGATTCATTTAAACTCTGCCTGGCTTATTATCACTAGCCTTTTCTTGGCTAGCTCTCATAATTAAACTAACCCATTATAAAAGTCTGTAAGTCACCACGTGGTGACGTACCAGAAAGGTCTAACCTGCATCCATCTGCGACAGTGGCTCGTGGCGTCTGCTCACTTCCTCTCTTCTCCTCCCAGAACTTCCGTTCTGTCTACTCCGCCCACCTAAGGGCTGACTTAACTATAAGCCAGGCATCTCTTTATTTAACCAATCAAAGCACAGAAATACAGGTGGACCCTCCCACAGCCTTTTATACCTGTTTAAGAATTTTGTAGTAATTGAACATCAAGACAGACTTAGCTGAATCTTTTATAGATTCTAAAGCTTTAAATATGCATTCTAAACATTAGGTTGAGGCATCATTGAAATAGTGAAACATAATTACTTTTAAAAAGTAAGTGGTAATATATTTACTAAAAAAAAACAAATATGCCCACTTTTTTTGAGAAACTTAATTATCTGCATTAAAGTTCCTTAGCATTTGGATAGGGGAGATTTGTTTTCAGTGACTGAAAAAATACTAATCATTAATTCTGTGCTATTGTCAATGGTAATTTTAATAGCTACTAATAGATTATCAATAGCTATTCATAGATAGTATCAACAATTATTTCATTTGTCTGTCTTTATCTTTCTGTCCTTTATTCATATCACTTCGACCAATCTGCATATGGGAAGAACTCAAGGAAAGAAAGACTTCATTTTGCAACTGGTTTCAGAGTTGTCAGTCTGTCTTTGAGGTGAGCATTGTATGGCAGAGGTGGTCACTTTGTCAAAGACAAGAAAAAGACAGGGAAAGAGTGGATCAAAAAGTCAGGTAAAAGGTTCTAAGTACAGATGTTTCCGCTGGGGCCTCCAGATGTTTCTGCTGGGACCCTCCATATGTTTCTGCTGGGACTAGATCAAGGGCCCCCTGATGCTCCTGGATCTCAGAGGCAGAAGCGCAGGCTTGGTGGAGGTAGCACCATGGCGCAAATAACCCCTGCTTCCCTGCACTCACTCCCTGATCCCCAGAGCCTTAGCCCTGGAGCCTGCTGCTTTGTGAGGTCCTAGGACCCCTCAGCTGGAAGGGGGAGCTGGGCTGGGCTGGGAAAAAATCCAGTACCCGGGCAGGGCCCTGCGCCCGAATGACCAGAGAGTTTAGGGGAATAGAGTGTCCCTGCACCCCTTTCTGGTCTGGGCAGTCTCTGGGTGGGGACTGACTTACCCCTCCAGATGTTTCTGCTGTTAACCCTGCAATTATTTTTATGTAATTTTGGAAATTTTTAATTTATTAAAGTCTCTTACAATAAAATATGATACCATTAACAATAAATAATGAGAAGCAATCCTTA
The DNA here is from genome assembly GCA_028555095.1 of Dicrostonyx torquatus. Lineage (NCBI taxonomy): Eukaryota > Metazoa > Chordata > Mammalia > Rodentia > Cricetidae > Dicrostonyx > Dicrostonyx torquatus. The sequence goes on along the minus strand of JAQHUG010000224.1, from coordinate 1,030,866 downwards.
TTAGAGTGTAAGGAATAGAGTGTAGAGACATAATGATGACTGCAGGCATATTTATTTGTATCATATTATTTTTGAAAATATTACAATACATTCATATATAAAAACAGAATCTACTAGAAAAGAAAGAGTGTTTTGAGTATTTTATATGAAGACAGCTACATTTTACCTATATTTATTGAAGCGTCTTCTAATTCTCCATGGGAAGACAGAGACTTAAACATCTCTACATTTCATAAATGCACAATAGTACCATTGTACAAATGACATTATAATGGTGATTATTTGAATTTGTAAATTTTATCTGCATATTTTAATGGTTATAAGCTCTACCATTCTATACTGTTGGAAGAAAAATGTTTAAAATGTTACTATAATTTATAAAATGAATTTTAATATACATAAAAGTCAAGTCATGTATTGTTTTAAAATATAGGTTTAAAGTGATATATCAGAGATACAATACAGAAACAGAATAATCTGTCCAACAAGACAAAAACGTACTTCTTTAAGTGAGATCGCAGTCACTTTAATCATGTTTCTTGAGGTTTCTAGGCTAGGTGTCTCACTGTTTAATGTTCATTTGCCACAATGACTGAAATCAGTTTTGAGAATCCACACAGTTGCAGGGTGGTGGTGTCCATTACCATTATTCTCACCTTTTGGGAGGCAGAGGAAGGGATCTCATTGAGTTCAGGGCCAGCTTGGTCCACAAGAACTAGTTCCAGGACAGGCTCCAAAACTACAGAGAAACACTGCCTAAAGTTGTCCTCTTATTTTTACATGTGTATTTTGAGTACTCACCCACAAATAGAAACATATAGACAGAAATAATTTAAGATGCAATGGACATTGAAATATGAACTGATATTTGTTGTAACATAATATGACACAAGTTTTAGCAAAAGGAATATTCTGTTAGAGTTAGATTTTCTAAAATATTTTATCCAGAGAATACAATATAAAAAGGAGAAATGACACACACACACCCAAAGTATGTGCCTTCTCAAAAATCAGAAACCTTCTTCTGTCTCAAAAGGCATGTGCTACACAAGTAAGCTTGCAGGCAAAACAGGTAAAATAAAATTATAAATCAAATAAAATGATAAACCAGAACAGAATAATAAAATGTAAAAAGGTATAGGTAAATATATATAAATTTCAGAAAATATTTTGTTACAAATTAATTATGTTATATTTACTTATTATAATTAAACTTCAATAAACATTAAATAGATCAGTTCAATAAGGCTCACATAAAAGTATAATTTGTGGTCAATACAGAATTAATTCTCTTTGCTTTAAATGGTAACATAGTTTTGAAGATAAAAAATACAAAGTAATTGTGAAAATTTTCTTGCCTTTAAAAATAATCTGTCAGTTATTCTAGGCCTTAGCCAAAGTTGGTTGCTTCAACACTGCAAATGTGACTTTGGGTGATTGCCCAGGTAGCCAGCTGTCTCTGTGACTTGTTACATATTTTGGAAGTTGTTTGATTGCACTTCCTAATCACTCAGGTAATGTTATTTCCCTTCTCAGATCTTCGATTGGGTTGAAGATTAGATAAATGTACTTAGTTACTTTCTTCTCATGACTTGGCCAATTTATTGATTGCATAAGAATTAAACTAATTGACTGAGATGGAGGGGGGAGGGCCTTGGGCTTCCCATAGGACAGGGTATCCTGCACCATCTTAAGGAAGCAGGGGGAGGGCAGTGGGGTAGTGGGGGAGTGGGAGGGCCGGGTACAAGGGGAGTAAATGTAAATTTTTCTTTTAACAATAAAAATTAAAAAAAAACAATAAACAAAAATATCAAAGTAATTGTACACCAAATGTTGTCCAATTCCTTCTCAACAGGGGAATTTCCATGAAGTTAAGTAGAGGAATGAGAGGTCAATGCAAAAGAAATGTGATATTTTGAAACCCCTCCTTAGAGATCAGAAACACATTTTCTTAAGGTAGTCAGGAGTTTTAGTTTGATGCTACCCATTTTACTACTATTAATAATAGATTGAAACATCAACTGATAACAATAAACCCAGTAATGAGCAGGAGTTATGAAGCGTTCATATTAACATTATTATTTATATTACAGTCACAATGAACACCTGCACACACTCCACAATATGCAGAACATGGAATAAAAAAAAAACATGATTTAAGTTCCAATGCATAGTACTAAATTATTGGATAGAGTTTAATATCTTAAACAAGTACAGATATATTTTAGTCTATGATATATGGTAGTATACTGTACCTACTAAGTCATATTAAATTAAATTCAAAATTATTGTTTAAATTATTCATTTTCACTGTGAATTTTACTGTGAAAGCAAGCACTTTCAGTGAAATTTGTTCTTTATTGAGAAGATGTGGTTCACTTGTAGAATGTTGGATCTATCCAGGATTACTATCCTTTCATTTACAAAACCCTTGGTTTTCTATGACATTCTCAAGGGCAGTAATATGAATGACAAATTGAGTCACTGGAAATAAAGTTAATAATGAAACAGATGTTATAACTAGAATATGACGTTCTACATTTTATGTTTTTATAAATTACACTTACATATTTCTGCATTCAGATGTATCAAACTTTCCTATTATAATTCTGAATTCAAAATAAATTCCATCTTTTAGATGTTTCATAACTCTATATTTTAAACTTATATTAACATATCACATGTGCCATTATTGTTTTGCTTTTGCTAAACGTGATACTACAGAAATTTACTTAAGAAATGTTGGTTCATTCATGTTTACTTAACTTTTTAACAGGTTTATTTTTATTCCTTTCAATTATATGTATACATGTGTGATATGTGTCTTGATGTCAGTTTTGAGAGATGATTTCAATGTCTAAGAGCCCTGAACAGGGTATAAAATGTACTGAATTGGATATAGATACATAAAGTGATCAGTTGCCTGACAGTGATGGTAAGACCAAACTGTCCTCTTTGAAAGGGCAGTAGATGTTCTCAACAACAGTGTTATCTCTCCATTCCCTCAGAGAAACATCATGATGACAAGTTTCATGTCTGTTATATGGTTTGGAAGTCAATAAAAACCAACTAAATCAACTGTTATGGTTCCTTACTCAATAATTACTCAGTTTGCACTACCAACATTAGACAATCATTAGATTGCCTCTTGACTGTGGGAATATTTATGATTTTCTGTTGCCTAACACCCTTACAGCTGCTCTTGAAACTGGGATTTTTCAATAACATGTGACTGTTTTCTTTTTTCTCCTTTAATTTTTTTCATTAAAAAATTTACACTTTCTCCACTTATCCCAGTCCATCTCCCTCTTCTTCCCACTACCCCTCCTCCCTCCCCCTGCTTCCTTAAGAGAGGGCAGGGTGCCCTGCCCTGTGAAAAGTCCAAGGCCACCCCCCTCCATCCTGGCCCAAGAAGGTGTGCATACAAATAGACTGGGTTCCCAAAAAGCCTAATCATGCAGAGAAGATAGGTCACAGTGTCATTATCGATGTCTACTCAGTCTGTCCCCA
>JAQHUG010000224.1:1007914-1020142 GCA_028555095.1 Dicrostonyx torquatus | reverse complement strand
GGCTTCTGTGTTTCTAACTTGTAAAGTAGACAACTACTTTGCTACTACTTTAATGAGAGATTATGAATGGAAAAAGGGCATGTACTTAGAATAATATTGGAACAAACATATTTGTATTAGCTAAATCTGAAGATGGAATATCTAGTGGACATTATGTCAAAATCTTAACATAATGCTTAACTGAATATATTCAGAGTTCATATATCACAGCTGGAATCAAGATCGTAATAGCCTACCAAAGTGCTAGAAATGACAAATAATTTCCGTCAAAAATAAAACAAGAGAAAAATACAGCCTTCAGAGTTGAGCAGCAATGAATTTCAACATCTACAGTTTTGGTATATGAAGGTGATCTCTAAAACAGCAATAAAAGAAATGCAATCAAGGTTTTTCTCTGACTGAATACAGTGATTGCCAGAAAACATAAAAAAACAACACACTAATGATTAATAGACCACATAGGAGGATTTGAAATTGGGAACAGATAGACAGTCTTTTCATAATTATTGTTTCTAAATAAAGGAAATAAAAATAGGATTACTGAAATAGTTCAATTAGTGGTTAAAGTTTTTGCTTCACAAGTACAAAAATTAGGATTCATATAACTTGAACTCATGCAAAAAGTCTGCCTGTGTCAGAGCTTGTAATACCACTCTTGGTAAGTCAGGCATATCCATGGATCTCTAGACTCTTGTAAAATTTACAAAAAAGAAGGGAGCATTCATTTTTAAAAATGGTAGAAAGTACCTAAGAAATGACAGTGGATGTTGTCCTCTAACTTTCACATGTATGCAATACACACACACACACACACACACACACACACACACACAAACACATACACTCATACAAACACTCTCTCTCACACACACACACACACATACACAAATGAAGCCAGACCCAATACCACAGATATACATATGCACAAAGAAAATTATCTATCTTAATAGCAAGAAAAGTAAATGACTATTAATTATTTCTCAACAGGACACAGAGCAGTAGTCAAGATAAACAATATAAATATGAATATAAAATCTGAATACGTTACTTAGAAAATTATATTTAAAAGGTCTTAGAACATCTCTAAAACTTTGAAAAACCTTCCAGAAACAAAATATAATATTCAAAGCCTACATAAGGAAAAAGTAGGTAAAAATATTTAAGACTAAAAGGAGAAAAGGGGAATTATACCCTCTGAAATAGGAAATTAAAAGTTCTATTAAAACACCTTATAATATTTTATGCAAGTGAATTTAATATCTCATCGAGAAAGATAATTTCCTGGGGAAAGGTGTAAAATATAGAAATATATCTCAGGAGAAATCTAATACCTCAATATATTAAAGCACTATAAGAATTTGGAGCAATAATGAAAGCACTTTTCTCCAGGCTCTAGTCCAAAGGGATTCATTCAGATATATACATGGGTGAGTTTCAGCTTTTGTAGAGAAAGATGCCTCTCATACACAAATTGTACAAAACTTGTTTCCTCACAGGACAAAAGTTCATCTTCCACTTCTTATGTTACAATAAAAATTTAAAATATATTTGCCATAGTTTCCGTGTTAGAAAAAAAAAACAATTTTCTCCAAGTAAAGGTCAGTTGATGGCCAATATAATCAGGACAGAATTTCCCTTTCTGTCAAACACTTTTCTTTACTTCCCATCTCTCTATATGTCTTTCTTTAAAAGTTTGGTAAACTATTGTAGCCCATTAGAGGAAATATTTTCTAAGTGTAAAGATTTTCAGCTGGTATATACAGTGACCACTGTGTAATTTAGAAGTTAAAATGAAAATGCATAAAGAAATGAAATAAGTGCTGTTTGCTTTGCAATGAAATAGTCATTTAAGTGGGAAGGGAGATGGCAGGTAAGATCATGAAAAAAGCAATATACTATAAAGGACAATTGATATTTAAGATCATTGGAAAAACCTACTGCTGAAGAATCTTCTTAAAATATACATATACATATGTGAAAATAATCCAAAATGTGTCACCACATAGTGTTGGAGAAAAATGTCACAACTAAACATTGTATTCAACCAAGTAACACCTCTATTTCTAAGAATAGGTTAATTCTAATGGAATTACTGGCCAAAGTGTGAATTGGATATTCCCTTCAAATCCTGAATGGTATTGCTAAGGCTCTTGACTGTTTTCTTCACACTAATAGCCCTGTGCTAAAGACAATAATTAATATTGCATTTGAAAATGGGAAAGTTGAACTTTGTCATAATTAGAAGATTTATTCTAGCTCATTAGCATCTATGAAACTGTAAGTTACTGTGCACACTACTGCAAGAGAAAGATAACAACAAATATTACAAAGCTACAAGTGCTATTCCCCACAAGTGACAGTCCTACAAGACACTGGTGTAATATGGCAGAGTTGTTATGAGAGACACCAACCATTTTTTTATTCGAGTTATGATGCACTGCATGGGATTGAACTGATGGATGGTACTGTCAAGTTGGTCAAGAACTGGAGGAAAGATTAGTCATGAGCCTAGGGTCAAAGGGACTGCAATTATTCTGCTAAAGGAACAAAGAAATTAAAGGGTTCCTAACAATATATTGTTATAATCATAAATCAGTGCCTCATTAAACCCATATTAGGGAAATTTCTTTTTGCAGGAGATGGAATTCAACACAGTTATCCACAAACAAGCACTATGCAGAGACTGGGAAACTTTGGAGTACTCAGTCATAAGTGGTATGCTTTCATCAAATCTCTGCTCTTAATGTTCATGGGACTATGTGGAAAAAGAGGATTAAAGAATGAAAGATCTGGAAGTAATGTTTGGCGTCAAGGAAAGAATATTTTCCAGGAACAATAGGACTTAGGTACATATGAACTTGCACAGACTTTGGCAGAAGTACAAGCAGTGATTCAAGCCATATGGACTCCCAGAACCGAGATGAGAAATGAACACTTGTTCATACTGATAAACAAGATGCTGTCTGCAATGGAGACCATATGGAAAAGAGAAAACCAGTTGTGTTCAATATGGTGCCCCTGAGTACATCCAATAGTCCCCAGGGAAATTTCTGGACTATAGGGCAAACATAAAACAAACTTGATGGGTTTTTTTGTGTGTGCTTGTGCATGATTTTTATTAATTATTTCATTTTTCTTGGGAATTTTTTTACCTTATTGTTTTTTATATCTTTTATGTCATGTTCCTTTTTGATTTTGAAAGAAAGAAAAACAAACATGGATGATTTGTCAGGTGATTAGTATCTAGGAGAATTTGGGGAGGGGGAGAATAATAAAATATAATGTATGAAAAAAATGAGAAGATTGACTGTTCATCTACATGGATTATTGTGGGGGGAAAGGTGGAAAGATTATGAGTGCCAGAGGTCCAGGGAGTTCCCTGTAAGATTGTTTGCTCGGACTGTGAGAACCTACATGCGTGAAGTCTCACCAACATGAATACCTAAAGATCATATAAACGAGGACAACAAAATAGACATGCTAAAGGAGACTGGGAGAGACAAAGAGGCACCAACCCTGGAAAAAGAATAACAGACAGCTAAGGATTTTGGATGTGTACTAAATAGTATTTCCCAGGTAATGGGATACCCATTGATTATACAACACAAGTTTTAGCCATAAAATATGCATACAAATAACATTATATAGACTGAGCAAGTTGCACTTACATTCTTTTCAGTATTTATTTCTATTTATTAATATAGACAGCACACACATAAGTAGCGAAAATTAATGAATGTTTAGCTGCTATCACATTTTACTTCAAAATAACATAGAATACCAAAACTTTCATAGCACTCATATATGTCTTATTCAGTTTTGCTCTATCGAGATTATTTTCGCTTTTCTTTATAAGTCTTCCTGTCCTATGCATGGGTTTGTTTAACATTTTTATATCAGATTTTATCTGCTCCCTCATGTAAAGACTAGAAATAGATTTGCATGTTCAGATAGCACCTTAGATGTTAGATATTGTCTTTTCCTAATATTGTGTTTGCATATTTATCCTTTTTGAAAATTGTGTTTTAAATAGTGTCAACTTTAACATAGCCTATTCATTTCAACTTTATATTTGGCCTCAAACATGAGTTCAAATTCATACACCCAATGACAATTTGAATAATCATGCTGTCTAGATGTAACTAACTCCCCCTTCTAAAGTTCATGCTTTGGAGAGAAGCATCTGTTAAAAATATTACTGCTTGTATGATAATTATGTTTTCGGACATCTTAGTTTTAAAGATTGTTATACTACAAGTTTTCAATTCAATTCTATTTACAGCCACTTAAATATAATAGAACCTTAAATAAATATTTCTTCATTGTATAGCTATTTTCCTTTTCACTGAAAACTCAGGTTTTTATATGAAATAATTTACAATTAGGATTGGTTTAAGTCAAATATTTCTTGCATTTTTGTTATGACAATGTCTGTTCAAAGCAAAAATTGCAAGAAGATTCGACATCTTTGGAATACTGTTTGTATTAGCTGCTGGATTCTTAAAAAAAAAAAGTGATGGTGATTTGCTCAAATTGCAGAAAGCTGTTCTCAAAAGACCCTCACTTTACACAATATGTATGTAGCTTGCCCAATGAAAAATCAGTGTAAACACATCAGCTCTGACAGGCTGTTATCAACATTTTACAGAGCCTACAATCACCCTGATGGATAACCTCTTAGAACTCAGAGGCAAATATACCCCTTATATTTGATGGTCATTCTCTCTCAATGGAGACAAAGACATGGATCGTATTCTAAGAAAACATGTGGTCTCCAAGGTATTATTTGACAAATTGCACTTCCGCTTAGAAATGACTCTAATCAGAATGAGACAATGCCTAGGACTCAGTGGTTTTGGGGAAAAAGTATGATAGAATTACATATCTTTTTACAGAGCTTATCTGGAGATAGACTGTCTTTTTGGATACCATCTGTGAAAAGGCCTTGCTTCTCTAAAACATGAAGAAATACAAGGCTATTATGAAGAAGCAGTATTCCAAATTGTTCCTTTATAAAATCCTTAAATATTCTAGGCACTTTAATCATTTTATGTCATTTATTCTTAACTGCATATAAGCAACCAAGACATCATTAACCCCATTTCAGCCTTGAAAAAAAAAATCTAGGTATTACAGAAGCCTAAGAATTTGTTGAAAGTTACCTAAGTAATAATTGGCTAAAAATAAGTTCTGAATTACTATGGGAAGGTAATTCTTGGAAAATCTGTTCTACCACTCTAATTTATTGTAGTTATAACATTCATAGTTTAGAGCAATTAATTATACCTATGAATTGTTTATAAAAGGATACAGGAAGGAAAGCCATGAAGCTCCTTTAAATGCTACATCTTTCATTTATACAAGCATTATTTTATGACTATCTATGAATAATATTTTATTTCAAAATTGATGCTTAAGAAAAAATATTAACACTTTTTTTAAATGACAGTGCATTATTTATGAAAAATATAAAACAAATATTTCTCTAGTGATTTCATTGTTGTTGTTTTATCAGTTAACATAGAAACAGCAGATTACCTAGGGTTGCAGGGAGGATGAGAAAATTCAATTTCCCATATCAGTTAAATAAACTTTTTAATTTATTTTATATATAATATATTTATAATATATAAATACATAATTTATATATAATAACATAATATACACAGACAACTAGTGAAAAGTGGTCATGACATTGAAAGAGAGTGGAGAGGGATTTTGAAAGTATTTAGAATGAGGAAAGAAAACAGACAAATGCGATTAAACTGTAATCTTGAAAAAATGTCTTGGGACATTAAAACATATTAAAAATATTATTGACACATAGAACATACACCAACACTTTTATGTTACCCATTAAGAACATAAAAATAAGAACGATTATCACATGTAAAACACTCATTTTCATAGGCTTTCCTTCAAAGATTAAGTGGGGCAAGTCATTTCTCCTAATAGAATAGATATGCAAAAGTATAGAGGTATGGCAAATAGCAACTGATAATCACATAATCCTAACCTACAGCTTTTTCCTCTTTTGTTTTATTTAGATTTCTCTGTATCCCCTTATAAGAGTCAACTTTGCATTATTGAATCAAAATAATATAGGGAAATTACTTACAAGGAAAAAATATGTAGCTCATGGAATCTTTAGGAGCAAATGCAAGACTGCATAGCCTTCTTCTTTGAGCCTTTGGTTTAAAAACTATTCACTTTCTAAGGCTGGAAGAAAAATAGATCTTTGCAACTGGTTGTCTCAAAGATGCATTTGGAACTGGAAAATTTCTAATGACTCTCTAAATCCCTCTTCTTATGGGACCAGTCTTTTAACATAGACCTTTTAGGGATATTAATCTAACCTATAGCATTAAATCAGTGGGCAACAAAGTTTCATGTCCATGACAAAAGATGAAATTAATTAATAAAGTCAACATTATTCTCAAAACAAACTTTCTTGATTTTTCCAGGACAAATCTGAATATCCACTTTTTAAAAAATTCCATAACTACGGCCCTAATAAAACTCTTTATACTTCATTGAACAGTTTCATAGACTTTGAGGGCCAGAGGGAGTTGATAACGTCAAGGATGATTGTGAACACATGTATATGACCAGCAGAACCTCCAGCCAGATAAAATCCTAGATGGGAAGGGATTGCATAGTTAAGTAACCCTGGTAGTAGCTTAGCAGATATTAACATTTGATAATAGCTGAAAGAGAGAGAATTAGTTTTCATTACTATGATGCCGGATAGGTCTGTCACATGCCAGGGCCACTCCTATTTCCAAGACTTGCTGGTCAAAACAAAATGGGCTGGAACGAATAAAATAAGAACTCTCTAAATGGTGTGGAAAGAATGGAAGGGTGGAAAGTGCTATGGACAGAAAAAAAATATGCTCAAAATTAATTTCCCAAAATTCTCAGAAAGTAAAAAAGTACTGCTAAAGTACTGTGATTTCTTTATAAAAAGAAAGCTCATGAATTGAAGATAAGAAAAAATAAGTTTTTACTTGATTTTATTAATATAAATCTTTGTATATAGACTTTGTTGGTCTGAAACTCACTTTGTCTAGCAAGTTTATCTTGAACATTCATTGATCCTTCAGCAGTTACCTCATAAAGACTTTGTCTTTTGAAGCAGGATTTTATTTTATTTCTTCTTAGGTTTAAAGTTTTCTTATTTTTTTTTATTGTTAAAAGAAAAATTTACATTTACTCCCCTTGTCCCAGGCCCTACTGCTCCCCAACTTCCCCACCTCACTCCCCCTGCTTCCATAAAATGGGGCAAGACACCCTGCCCTGAGGGACGCCCAAGGCCCTCCCCCCTCCATCTCGGTCTTAGAAGGTGTGCTTCCATATAGAATAGGTTCCCAAAAAGCAATACATGCAGAAGAGATAGGTCCCAGTGCCATTATCATTGGCTTCTCAGTCAGTCCCCATTGGCAGCCACATTCAGAGAGTCCGGTTTGCTCATATGCTCTCAGTCCTGGTCCAGCTGGATTTGATGAGCTCCCAATAGATCAAGCACACTGTCCCTGTTGGTGGGCCAGTCCCTCACAGTCCTGAGTTCCTTGCTTCTCTTCTCCCTCCTTCTGCTCTTCCACTGGACCTTGGTAGCTCAGTCCCTTGTTCTGATATGAATGTGGGTCTCTGGCTCTATCTTCATCAATCGTGCAAGATTTCTATGGTGACAATCAAGATATTCAACAACGGGACAAGGTCAGTTCAGGCACCCTCATCACTGCTGTCCAAGTACCTAGCTGGGTACATCTCTGTGAACACTTGGGATCCCCTGTAGAGACAAGTCTATTGCCAATCTTAAAATGACTCCCTTGATGTAAATATCTTATTCCCTTCTCCAATATCCATCCTTCCTCCATCTCCTCCGTCCCACAACCCCAGGCTCTCCCCAGTTCTTGACTTCTCCCCTCTAAACCCGTCCCTTTTGCCTACCCCCACTTCCAACCCCTACCTCCTCCCTCATCCCCACACCCGTGCTTCCAACTTTTGCCTGACGATCTTGCTTGCTTCCGACATCCAGGAGGATCTATATATATGTTTTCCTTTGGGTTCACCATGTTATTTGAGTTCTCTAAGCTTGTGAGCTATAAGCTTAATGTCCTTTGTTAATGGCTAAGGTCCACTAATGAGTGAGTACATACCATACTCATCTTTTTGGGTTTGGGATATCTCACTAAGGATAGAGTTTTCTATTTCCATCCATTTGCATGCAAAATTCAAGAGGTCATTGGTTTTTACCAATTAGTAGTATTCTAATGTGTATATATTCCACACTTTCTGGATCCATTCTTCCATTGAGGGGCACCTAGGTTGTTTCCAGGTTGTGGCTATTACAGATAATGCTGCTATGAACATAGTAGCACAAATGTGAAGCAGGATTTTATAATATAATTATATGCAATTTTATAATACGAGTATACTTTACTTTCTCAAAGGTATCTTTAGATGTTTTCCTAGATGACTCTAACAGCATTAACAGAAATAGCCGTAACTCCACAGACAATTTTTAAAACATCTAAATTAATTGTAATTCCTTGGACTAACAAATAATATCATCTAAATTTAGAAAAGATATACTACAAATCAAGTGTTTCTTTTCATTATTCTCCTCATTCCATAAACTTTCTTTGAGAATAGCTTTCATGCTTCAAGTGAGCATTTGTCAAAGGTATTTTTATACCTGTCAGAATTGAGTAATTTTCTTTATGTCTGAGGTTCTCTTAAAATCACATGTGCCAAGGTAGAAGACCAATTCTGTAAATGAAAGTTTCTGTCCCTCTCAGTACTGCAGCTGTTCAGTCCCATAGAAACACACAAAGTCTTATATTAATTATAAACTCTTTGAGCTATTAATTTAGGTTCATAATTAACTAGCTCATACAATTTAAATTAACCCATAATTTTTGCCTATGGTTAGCCATGTGTCTTGGTACCTTCTCTCAGTTAGGCATTCTTCTCTTGCTTCCTCTGTGTCTATCTGGTGATTGACTCTACCTTTCCTCCTCCCAGAATTCTTTTAGTCTGGTTTCCCCACCTATACTTCATGCCTGGCTAATGGACAATCAGTGTTTTATTAAACTAATGTGAGTGACAAATATTTGCAGTGTACAATAACATTAACTCACAGAATTCCCTCCACTTTAAAATAGATCTCATAAATCATGACCATAATAAAATTAGAAAATTATAGCTTTGATGTGGTTTGTACCAGTTTATTTTATGTAATTCTCAGGTGAAAACATTGTAAACAACAGTTTCATGTATATATGAGTAGATTCAACTTTCATAACAGTTATATTTTTCTAATTAGTTTCCATATTGAGAAGAGAATGCCAAATAGATATTATTACCTAGGTATATCTGTGCTATGTTTATGTGAAGTCATCAGCATTATTCATTGGATATCATGCTATAAGGCCACACTAATTCATAAGCTCTTAATCACTAAATAAATAGGTCTTGAAATCTTCACATTCTGGACAGTTTGTTATAATGATGTCATTCTTTAAAATGAAACAAGTAAGCCAAATGTGGAAAAATTGAAAGTATATTAACCAAGGCCTTGGAGTGGTCTCTAACAATTCTCCTGGGTTAATGCATCTTACACATCTCAGCAGCAAGAAATTTCCTCTATACCTTAGCTGAAAAATAAAATATTTTCTGTGATTTTTTTGTGTGGATGCCAATTTTGAGTGGACCAACTATAGAAAATCGAGCAACCAATATTTAACAATATATAAAACATGCCTTAGTCCTCACAGGAAACAGTATATTTGGTTTGGATAATATGTATCAGAGACTGTGATATAACAAGTTAGGACCACTCATGAAAGACACTCAGAAATGTCTTGTTTTTATTCAGAGTCTTTTCAAATAGATTCTTTGGTTTGTTTCTGTGCTATAAGAAGATGTTTACCTATACATATCTGGCAGAGGAGATACCATGATCATGGAGCTAGTTTTTCCAGGGTTTCGTTTATCCATTGCACTCCAGATATACTGACCACTGTGATTTCCCCAAATAAGGGACTTGACTGCATGATTTGAGGTAGTGGGGGGGGGACTGTGTTTGAGAAAAAAATTATCAGTCAGAAGTGTTGTCTCACCTCTTTAATTCCAGCAACTGACAGCAGAGACATATAGACAGGTAGTTTCTATGAGTTCATGGTCTACAGAGCTAGTTCCATTACAGCAAATTTTATGCAGAGAAAAATTTTCTCAAAATACCAAAAGAAAGAAGGAAAGAAATTTAGAAGGAAGAAAGTAATGAAAGAAAAAATAGAGGAGAGAAAAGGAGGGAAGAGAAGGGAGAAAAGATAGGAGGAGAGGAGAAAAGAGAAGAGGAAAGAAGAAAATAATGTTTATCATGAGCTGGTTACTAAAAAACCTACAAAATCATATTGACAGAAACTTCATCACATGAGTCACAATCAGTCCAAAAGATAATAGAATTAACTTACTTTTTTTTTCTTTTTTTCTCCTGTAATATCTATCTTTTCTCTACTCAGATTATCATTCTTTTTCCTCAAACTTTAAAATAATTCTTTTATGCCAAGATAAGGAGAGGTATGTATAATTGTATGGAAGCATTGAAGAAATACACTGAAAACAAGTTTAAATTGATTGCTTATAAATTAAAAATCTACTAGCTACCAAGTATAAATTCAAATCAAAGCAATATTTTTAAATGAGATGGATCAAGATCAACCTCCTAATGTCTCCCAGGACCCATATCTTGGAAACAATTTACTTAGAGTTAACTGCAAGTTCCTTTCCTACAACCATATGCACTCTGTAGCAAATAGACAGTACCTCATGTCATGTCCCCTTACCAAACAATAATAAGGAGATAAATGACAGTTATTATATGTGATATAAATCTCACACTATGTGCAATAGAAGAATCATTATACTTGTATAGTGTTACTTTAAAATATTTAGAGAAATTTTGCTGATGACAAATGACAGAGGACGTAGCTAAGTGTATAGAAGTAGGTAATGGAGATTTTAAGTCAAAGGAATCAGAAGAAGAGGCATGCAAGTAATGCTGTGTGGGTGGGCACAAATTGTACATTTAAATATTAGCCTCAGATTATGTTTTATTTTTAAATGTGCTTGTGTGTGGTTTGCCTTTATGTATGTATAGGCACAAAACGTATGCCTGATGCCCACTGAGGTCAGAAGAGGGAATTGAATTTCTTGGAAATGCAGTTATGGATGATTGGGAGCTCTATGTCAGTGTTGGGAACAAAACTCATATTCTCTGCAAGAGTAGCAAGCAGTTTTAACTACGAAACCATCCCTTCAGTATCATAAAATGCATATTTTTGTCTTGCAAGCAACTACCTGTAATTGAATATTATTCAAAAAGGCACAACCAAGAACTAAATGAAATGATTTATAATGAACATTTAGAATCTTGCCTTATGCTGGTTTCCCAAGAACCTGTAGAGAGTAGGAGCCTATGCATGGGTCCAGCAGCCCAGTACTGTCTCACGTCTAGCACTGCTGGAGGTGGTGTGCTTAAAGTCAAAATCCTTTTTTAACTTCCTTGGTATCCTCTCAGGTTCCATGGAGAGTGACTTCTGGAGTCAAATGACAGATTATTGGTATCTTCTGTGAGTGGTCATCTGCTGAGTCAAAACAACAGACCACTACGTAGTTTACTTTGTGAGATTGGTTGAAAAAATAATTGCATCATTTATTTTAGGTAACTTTCAGCCACAGTTCCTGCCTAACCAAGCGCTGAAGTTAAAAGATAAAAGATAAAGTTGTACATTTGGTATTCATTCTCAAACATGCTATTTACAACCACAGCACCGATGAACGGTTGTTTTTCCAGAAATTGAAATTTCAAAACTTGTTTTCCTGACATTGCTAACCTGATAGAAATTTGACAAAAACAAACAAACAAACAAACAAACAAAAACAATGGGACAGACATGCAGCAACAGTGTAGGAGTCTTAGAAAGCGAGATGTAGATTGATTCTTTTATAAACAAGGAGAAGAAATCACAGAGAGGTATTCTCAAGCACGTAGACGGAAACAGATGGACTGAAAAAGAGTAATTTGGTTGACTTGACATACTGTATAAGCCAGTGACAGAGACAATAAAAACAACAATAAATAAATGGGACCTCCTGAAACTGAGAAGCTTCTGTAAAGCAAAGGACACAGTCATTAAGACAAAAAGGCATCCTACTGAATGG
>JAQHUG010000224.1:800599-816063 GCA_028555095.1 Dicrostonyx torquatus | reverse complement strand
TTTCCCTCAAGGCCCCAGCCCGGGAACAGGCTGAGTTCCTTTTGGGAATGGAGTACCCGGCCTCTGATGAGGCCAGATGCTTGGGAGTGAGCTCAAAATTTTCTTTCTTTATTCTATGTTTATGATTTTAATGTGTCATTGAAGATTTTTGCTTGTCCTGTCTATTTGACATTCTATACGTCTCTTGTTTCTCTTTGGAAACCTTGCTTTCTCTAGATTTCAAATTTTCTTCCTTGTTACCTTTGACATAAGCCCCTTTACCTCCTTCTTCCTGTTCCTTTTCCTATTTGCCTATAATCCAAAGGTTAGTCATTTCTCAATTGCCTATTAATTTAGGTTGAAATCAATATGCTTTTATGAGGTCTATTTACATGGGTGAGGACACAAATAAATCTTTGTATGGTGAAGATATCCATTTTCCTTTGTAGTGTTGTTATTGAGAACTACAAACTTCATCCCCTTGTTTTCTCTGAGGCGGCTATTGATTAGTGCCAAGAATGTGGGTGGCATTTTCCATAGTGGACACAGGCCTGGATAAAAGGCCTTGAAAGCTGAGTTCCTAGAGCAGTGTTATCCAGGGATAGGAATTCCCAGGCAGGAGAGACTGTATTTCCCTATTCAGTAGATGTTTATTTCATAGAACTAAATTCTGTAGTATAAATATACATAGTGTAAGAGGTCATTCAGCTGCACACCAAGACTAAGGTAGCAGGCAGTGTTATGCCTTTGCTTGGTCATTTTGCCTCTGGGGATTTCTAGAATAAACTACAACAATAGTTCTCAAATTAATATGTTTACTGTTCAGGTGATTTCAGTTTTATTCCTAAAGAATAATTTTGAATATAATTTATATGAAAATATTTTGTTATACATAAATTATTTTACTTTATTCTAATTTTAATTTTTCGATAGGGCACAAATCATTTTCTGGGAAGAAAATTCAAATTCATTTCTTTCTTCTATTTTGTTAGTATTTAGATAATTTTAGCTGTGTATTTAGATCATGTTCACCTGCAAACTCTCCTCATCCCAATACTACCCTTTTCCCTAGGCACTTATGTTTGGGTCCTCATTTGTTTGGTTGGTTTAGTTAACACTTATCAAGTGCATTTGGTGTTGCCCATCAACTCTTGGATGCATGGCCTTCCACTGGAACAAAGTCAACTCACAAGGGATAATGTCCTTAAAAACACAATAGCTTGCTCACTCTTTCCCAGTATTTATCACCTAATTCTTCTTTAGTTTCATTTTAATTTCACTTGCACAAACATCACTTACTGAGGTTCTTTCAGATTTCTTACCACTTTCTGCTTTTCCTGAGTCTCAAAACTCCTTAACCAGATAATTTCCTTATGTTTCAGAATTCTCTCAGTTTATAGCATAATTTTAATCTATGAGTTATGGTAAATTTTGGATCAACATATATGTTGTCTTTTTGGGCCACATTTCCTGCTATATGTATGGTTAGGGGACAATGTTTTGGAATCAGTTCTCCTATTACTACTTTATAGGGGCCCCAAATCCAGACTGATAAACTTTTGGCACCATTTATCTGAGCTATCTAAACAGACTTTAGCAGCAATCATATTCCTTTAGCCCAATTAGTGGTTTTTTACTCTAAGTTCAGTTTCGGGTATTTGCTGAGTTGCATTGTGTATGTAGTTAGTACAAGACATAAATGTAGCAAAATAAAAGTGACTATATGAAGATTAATAGCCATGAATATTAAAGAAATGTATATTATATTCCAAGACCCATGAATATTGTATCCCCTGGCATTACTTTAGTCAAAAAAATCAATCATTACTTTTAAAAGTATTCTACTAGTATTTCTCACCACTACATGGTGTGATTGCATGAGTCATTACACTAATATCTATTTTCCTAAAAATCAATTGCATAAGCAAGCTTCCAAGGAGCATATACTGTTGTAAATCTTTAAAATAATATAGAACAGAGAGCTTAACTTTTTCTAGGGTGTTTAAAATTCCTGAAGCAAAGTGATATACCTGTCTAGTTAACACAGTTCTGCTCTATATCTTCACTTAGCTTTTTCCAACTACTTCCAAGTTTACAGCTTGCACCTGCATGTAAATCACACTGTTTCTCACCTGAGCAGCTTCTTTGGATGGCTTCCCAGATTGGACCCATTTATACATGAAATTACCTTTTTGGCAGCTGAGATTCTAAATGAAGTAAATAGTGTTGATTGGTTGGTACATAAAATCCACAAATGAACAGTTAGGAAAGGTAGAACCAATGCTGTAATTGTTGAAAATGCTGTGCTTGACAGTTGTAAAAAGAAGTATTTTTATTGAATCTTACCATGCCAAAAGGACGAGATTATAGTTTTCATTTGGTAAACAAAATAAATCCAGTCCTTGTTATTTCCAGATCATATGAATGTCTTTGTTGCCAGAATGTCCTGAGAGAGTTTCCTCAAGTGAAGCCACAGAAACTGTACTGCAGAGGAATCCACAGCTGTAAAAGAACTCAATGACTAAGTAGTATACATACATATGTATGTGTGTCTTTGTGTGTATGCATATATATGTGTATATATATACACACAACATAAAGAAATGTTCATTTAGCATAGAGAAAAAAAAGACAATGGCTAATATATTAAGGACGAGTACTGACATATCACATATAACATCCTGTAAAGAAGAGCAAACCCTTCATATTCTCAACAAAGTAGTTTAAGTGAAGATGAGATATGTCCACAAATGCTTCCAATTCTATAGTATTCAGCATCTTCTACATTTATGATAGGCAAAAATATAGTTCATGCTTCTAGATTTTATATTAGGAGGCAATAAATCAAGACACTTAACAGAAGATCAAAAAAATTGATCTTATTCATAGGAGGAGGCAAAGAAGCAGGGTTTAATATTAAACTTTGCATGTTTATATAATATTGTGAGGCTTATCTTATAAATTTATAATTATATTTATTTTCTTAACACTTAAAATACATCTTTTAGAAACTTAGTACAATTTTACTTATGAAGAAGTAAAAACACCAAAAGTCAGTTTCTTTTCATATCACATAATCTAATAAGTAGAGAAATATTGCCATAAAATTTATGATTATTTTTCCAATAATGTTAATAAGTACAATAGTAATAATAACAACAGTAACAATAGTACTAATTACTCTCATAATTAATCTTATTGTTAATCAATTGGAAATGTGCCTACTTTTTTTTATATCTTTGCTAACGTTTGTGTAATCCTCTAGTTAACCACAAAGGTATTAAATATTTTTAATTTAATACTAGATTAATTAGTATTTGTATTTCATAAAACAATGAAAAAATTATGACCAAAATGTATGTTACAGTGATTTAAAAGTAATATTTAATAGAAGTTGATATTGAATAAATTTTGACTTTTCCAGTCCCCAAAACCAAGTAATTTTAAACTTCTTTCACAATCAATAGTCTTACTCTACCATTATGTTTATTAAATGAAACAAAAACCGATTACAGAAAGCACAATAGTACTCATATAATGGGGGTAACAATTATCTAACATAGCTTAAGACCCACTTAAGGGGAAGGAAATAATTCTTGGTCCTGGGATCTTACATAACTCCCCCTATTTAGGGTGATAATGGGTTGCAGAGGAAAATGCATTACTACAACTTTACTATGTTGGTGTAATTCTCAACACCTTTCTAAATACTGGTGCTTTTATTTATAGATGTGTCTCATTCATTCCTCTCATAAAATCTTCTCCTCATGACAGAACTAGACCACTGTGAAACACCACTAGTAAAAACACTGAGAAAATCTGTCCATGGAGTTTCTAAGCTGAATTGACCTGTCTACTGAATTACTACTACACTTTATCCTCAGTAATCATTTTAGAGAAGTACTGGAAAGATTATAAGATGAAGTGTGCTTTGAGATTTCAGTGTCCCAGTAATGATGGAGTAGCTACATCCTTTAAACCTAAATAGTATAGTTGCTTAAGCAAGGATTGATCAAGAACAATCAATTGCTAAGTTAAGAGGGACAACTATCAAAAGGTTTCATCTATAGATGAAGAGATAGAGGCAATTAAACCACTGCTGAGTTAGAAGAATTATTTGTCACTTGGGATGAGCCTCCTAATTGCTTATCCTATATTGAATGTTTGACTCTGAATACATAAATACACAAGGAGCAATAAACAACCTCAGAAAACCTAACTGTAAATGTATTGTGTGAATATTTGTGTTTGTATGTGTGCCTAACTATAATAATCTAGAAAAAGAGAGAACAGTTTTGAGAAGGAACCATGAGGGACACTTGGGAAGAGCCAGAGGGTGAGGAGGAAGTTCCACATAAAATGATTATTGAAGTGTTCTGTTATGAAACAAAAAGGACGTAATTGGCAGACCTGGGAAAGACAATGGAAATAAGAAGTAGCATTCTCATTGAAGTTTATATTTTCATCCTTAGGGATTATTCTTGATAATATTTGGAATCAGTATAATTTATCAAAGAATTTCTTCAGAACAAAGACATATACATTATATGTACTATGCTAATGTACATATAATAGTTATGCTAATAATCTTTCCATTGTTTTCAGTAAATAACTAAGAAAATCAAACTGAGGAGGAAAGATTTAATTTGGCCCATAATTCTTGGAATGTTCAGTCATGGTTGCATTAATTTACTGCTGTGGCCTTGTGGCAAGTCATAAGGTGGTGGAGATGGGAGTGTTTGACAGAAATGACTGCCCACTCTGTGAACTTAGGAAGCAAAACATCAAGATTCTAGGAACAATATATTGCTTGAAATCACATATTTCTATATCCCAAATGATTTTATTGTTTTCTGATTCATTTTCATACTTGGAAACTACAGAATCCATGTTCAAATTTAACCTTGACAAAAAGTGTAGAATGGATACCTAATTTAATATTATATGATGAATGAAGTTATAGAATCTTTGAAACAACAGACTACAGCTTTATTATTATATGTGAATAAAACTGTTTGTGGCTTACTAAGATAGAAACTCTGTACCCATGTGCTAATTATGCCATAAGTAACTCATTAGGAAATGAGATACAGCAGACAGAACATGTGCATCTATTTAGTATGAGATCAATTCAGAGTTAATTATGAAATTAAAGTTCCTTAAAGTCATTGCATAATGTGATTGAGCAGAGCCAAATGCTGTCTGGTTAGTCATATATGAAGGGAATGTAATCAGTATATGCCTGACCAAGTCATTTAGGCATATACTTTTGAGCAAGCAAAACAGTGTTTCTGTTTAGTGCAAAACAGTGCTATTTTTTTTTTAATTTGAGAATGGATTTCTGTTCCTTATAGTAATTTCTGACATGAAAAGGGCAGGGGATGTTTTTCCCTATTTATTCATCTGGACTTTCATTCTTTTTTTTTTTTATAAAAGACAACAAACTACCTTTTTTCATTTCACATACCAATCCCAATTTCCATTCCTTCCCCTCATCCCAACCCCTCCACGAACTCCCCTAATCCCCATCTACTTACTTCTCAGAGAGGGTAAGGCTCATTGCTTTGGGAAAGGCCTAAGACCCTCCCTACTAAACCTAGGCTATGCAAGAAATCCATCCAAATGTCAGCTCAAGCAGTAGGGATCAATCCTGGTGGCATTGAGAGTGTCCCTACAGTCTGTCCCAGCCATACAACTGTCACCCATATTCAGAGGGTCCAGTTTGTTCCTATGCAGATTCCTTCCCAGCTGGAGTTGGTGAGCTCCTGTTAGCTCAGGTAAACAGCTTTAGTGGGTGTCCAAATCATGCAGTTTTTAACCTGAATGATAAAGTTCATATTCCCAATTGTAGTCTTTATAATATCTTTATGCACAAACACATGCATACTTCTCATAGTTGATTAAAGAAGCTACTTTGTAGCATGAAAAAGAAATATCCAGAGACAGATATTGGGATTCAACTTGAAGATCAGAGAAACAAAGCAACCAGATCACTCGAGAGCTCTTACCTCTTTGAAATCTTCAGTCTAAAAGAGAGAAAGTTTCTGTCTCAATCTGCCTTATATTTCTCTCTAGTAATGGGATTAAAAATATGCACCAACACCATCCAGCCTCTATTGCTAACTAGTGTGACTGCTGGAATTAAAGATGTTTGCCACCACTACTTGGCCTATATGGCGGACTAGTGTGCCTCGTTTGCATTATGGTCTTCAGGCAAGCTTTATTAATTAAAATACAAATGAAATATCACCACATTACTTTCTGATATTAACAGATCACTACAGAAAGCCCCAACAGAAAAAAAGTACAGAGAAAAACGAGCTTGGTACTCCACACTTTTGAAAGGTTATTTGAAGAGTTTTTTAAGTTAGGATGAAGTCGGAATCTCATATATGCCCAGAGTTTCATGCCAACAAAGCTGTGTCCATGGGATTCTTTTAAGGTTTAATATTTTTAATAAGCCTTTCTATACAATTAACAAAATTCTCAGGTTATTCTGTTGTAGTTATTGTCATCATTATTACTATAATTTGTAATACTCTCAGGCAGTTGTTCTCAACCTTTTTAGTGCTTTGATCTTTTAATATAGTTCCAAGTATTTTGGAGACCCCCCCCAACACAAATTTAGTTTTGTTGATACTTCATGACTACAATTTTGCTATAGATATGCAGGGTAACTGAAATGTAACTCATTAAAAGAGTTGTTTGACGCCCAAGGCATAGTGACCCACAGTGGTTGAGATCCACTGCTCTAAGGCTGGATAGCTTCTTTGAAAATACTATTGAAAAAGTTGTGTTTGAAATGTATAATGATCAGTACACCATTCAATTGACACTTATTCTAGTATTATTTATGGCTAGTTGATTTTTGAAAAATGTAGGAAACTTATAGACTAACAGAAGAGATGATTTCTATTTAATTAAATTAGTCCATAGATACCGCTAATAGTTTAATTATTTATTATGATTATTATTATTAATTTGTTTTTGTTTTTTTTTGTTGTTGTTGTTTGGTTTTTTGAGCAGGGTTTCTCTGTAGCTTTGGAGTCTGTCCTGGAACTTGATCTTGTTGACTAGACTGGCTTCAAACTCACAGAAATCTTCCTACCTCTGCCTCCTGAGTGCTGGGATTAAAAGGGTGCACCAGCACAGCCTGACGTAAACAGTATTTTCTATAAAAGAAAAAGATTGACAATACTTACATATCATAAAAAACAAAACAATTAAGTGTCTGTTCTCCCCACATAGGTTCTCCTGTGTTCTAAGGGGGCAGTATTTGCTTCTCTGGAAGGCTTAGAGGAAATTTATGAAGAAAAACTGTGAGTTCTGTTTTCTGTCACAAAGATTTCATTATGCACTTTAACAACTCAGGCCTTTTCTGCAGAATACAAAGGCCCTCTGCTACATCAATTTTAGAAAATGCTTACATTAGTGCATATGAAGCCTAAAAATGACATGACATTATGAATTCATTCATATACCACACAACTATATTCCTGGGCCTAATCTCCTTTCTCACCAAAGTGAGTCAGTCCCAGAATGGAAAGATGTTTGTCTTCTAGCAGTGTAGAAAGTCCTACAAAACCTGAGTAAAGCAACATGGAGATAAATATAAAAAGAGGTCAAGCACAATGTCATAGCCAAACGCATATAAATAAAAACTCTGGGGCTCCAGCAGTGAATAAAATAGCAAAAATACACCATTAATTTATTTTTTGTACTTTAAATTTTGTGTTCATACATGTAAACAATAATCTAGCCTAAAACCCAAACTACTAATTTATACAACAAAAGATTCAAGAAAATTACATTTCAAAATTATTTGAGGTGAATAAGATACAGTACAAGTTATGCAAGGTACACATAACACAGTTTTATTTCTACATGATTAGCTTATACCATATAGGATTGTACATATTCATGTACATAAACTATCATTCATGTTATATAACATATATTACATAATACCAATCTCCCTGAAAAAAACCAGATGAAAAGTTTTCATATAGATTTTAAAATTACTTTTACTTAATATATCTCAGTCTTTGAGCCAGGAAAATCTATTCCTCCCAAATGTGGGTTTTGTGATATATAATATATTAGCACCTCAAAATTTAACTTTTCAAAAATTGTTTTCCAAGGCTTCTAAATTCTATTATACATAGATTATAGAAAAATGTGTGTATGTGGTAGTTGGGAAAGTGTGGGGGAGTTTTCATCCACATGTGTGTATTTATAAGCATTTGATATTTTCCTGTAAATTTAGATGAGAACTTCGACAGTAACTAAGAATCTTGTAAAAGAATTTCTGGAACCAACTATAATCTTTATTGAGAAATATTTAAAGGATACAATCTTCTAGATTCAGGAAGTCTGTTCATAGGAAAGGCAATGTGGAGTTTCAACGGATACTGTACAGTCATTAAAGGATGCATAAACTATTTCTTCTGATGCTTCAAGGAGAGCACAATTATGACAAGCAATTCTAACAAACATTTTAGGACATTTTCTGTTATCATTTGATCCAAACCTCATACTTCAATTATATTTTTATAAACTTTATAGAAAAATAACTCTCATAAACAGTGAGAAACATATTGATCCAGAGACATGGCAAGAGAAAAGCTCTCCTAGTTTGTATATGACTGGTAAACTGTGGCCAGCTATTGCTATTCTAGTCCAAGCAAGACTTGTACAATTCCATGTGTAATAATGAATTTCAAGAAGATACGATTTTCATAAACTTCCCAAGTGTCATAAACATATATAAACATGATTATTGGGTTTTATTCTTTTTCTTCTCTTCCTTAACTCTATTAATACAACATTTTAATTACGCCTCTAGGTACTGAATGCAAGAAGAATTTTTTAAAAATTGCAAAATGTGGGCAAAAAAAATTGTCATGTATTTCAATAAGCAGCTAGCAGTTAGCCAACCATCAATGCCATGTCAACATATAAAAAAAGCACTTTCATATTTGTTTTAAAGTTAATTTCTATCACTATAATAAAAATAGTTAAAATAAATTATAAGAGGGAAAAGTTGACTTAAGGCCATATATTCTGAAGTTTAAGAACATGTGTTCTGGGTTCTTGTAATTTGAGGCATGTGATAAGACTCCACAAAATGGTGTGAAATACATGACAAAGGAGAAGATTTTAACAATGGGAGTAGAAATACAAGAGTGAGGAAGAGGAAGGACATCATTCCTAAAAGAAGGAATATTTTAAGGTGCAGGATAAAGACCCAGTGTCCTGGTTTCCTTCAATAAGCCTATCTATTGTTTTTGCCATTACAGAATAAGGACAACATTCAGAGTACAGAAATTTAGCATGTGAAACTTTGAATGACAATCAAGCATATAGTGGGTTGTCTCAGTGAATAAGAGCACTGACAGGGCATGCATTAGGACCTGAATTCAAATACCAGGCATCCATAGAAAGCAATCATGAGTTTGTGCTAATAATTCTAAGGCTGTGGGAGACTGAGTCACGAGGATTACTAGAGATTGCTTATCACTATCCTGCCCCCAGCTTCGAGAACTCAAGAAATTGAAAGGAACAAATAATCCAATTTAAAAAAATATGGAGTACAGGCCTGAACAGAGAATTCTCAACAGAGGACTCTAAAATGACTGGAGACACTTAAGGAAATGCTCAACATCCTTAGTCATCAGAGAAGTGCAAATCAAAACAAGTCGGAGATTCCATCTTACACCTGTAAGAATGGCCAAGATCAAAAGGAATTGATGGCAACTTATGTTGGAGAGGTTATTGGGTAAAGGGAACACTCCTGCATTGCTGGTGAGAGTGCAAGCTGGCACAGTGCGTCAAGATGAAAGGAGAGAGAGAGTGCAGGATGCAGAGGCACTCTTTATCATCTTGTGACTTATATGCATATGTGTACAGAGCCCACATAGACACTAACACACACACACATATAAAAAAACATACAAAGAAACTCAAAAACCAATGTAACAAAAGTGTAACATCCAACATATTGAGATCTTTTGTCATCAATACTCCATGACAGCCATAATTCACAAAACTAAAAGTTCTGAACAAGATTATTCAGTTGTTGAAATGTTAATGTTAATAAAAATGTACATAATTAATATTAATATAAAAAGTCTAATCTGAGTTGCCTTGTAATTAACATAAGAATTCTATTAATGTTTTTTGTTCCTTTGTATTTTGTTTTTGAGACAGATCTCATTATGTAACCCTGGCCTTCCTGGAACTCACCGTACAGACCTTGATGTTCTCAAACTCAGAAATTCTCCTTCATGCCCTCCCGAGCACCAAAATTAAAGGTGTGTTCAGCCTTGTTCAGATCATGTTTTATCTTTAAGTGACACATTAGTTTGGAGATGTGTGACTAGCACAACATCTAAAATGCTAATTGTCCATTTTATTTATTTATATTACCAATAATTATGTGTAAAAAAAATCCTGAACTTTAAAACAAAATTACTTTTTAATGCTAATTATTATCTCTTAACATCACTTTTCCCCCCTTGTTTCCAGAAGATGCTGTTGTAGATGCATAGATAGAAAATTGCCTGTTCTGAAGCCACAGGTCAAAACATAACTGTGTAAAGATTGATTCATTTTGTACTTATTTTATTTTTTCATTTCACCCTGTGATTATTGCAACCTTAAAAAAAAACAAGGAATCATAAAATGTAAAAACTTTTCTAAGAAATCCATTTATGTTATCTGACTGAGGAATGAAGCACAGAAGAAGACTGGATTAAGATGGGATCTGGCACTGAAGATTTAGGAGTAGGATGTAAAAGTGGCAACTGACATGCATTTGAAACAGTAGCACCATTCAAAGGACTCATTTTAACTGAAATTCTGGTGTTCAACTTTCAAACCAGCACAGCATGCAAAAGAGAGTACTAAAGAAGAGAAATAAATTAAAATAGTGTTTACATTAAATTTAGGTCAAATAAAACAATCCTCACTGTCACTTATTTCAAGATCTACTAAATACAAACTGCTATGCGAAAATGTCACATTTCAAACTGACATGATATGGTTGGTGATTCTTCTGAGGAACTCTTTACTATGATTTGCAGTATGAATTCTTTATAAAAAAACCAAAAATATTTCTCAAATTACCTACTTCTATTCTCTGCAAATAAAGTGAATGATTTGTTATTGCAATATACAATTTCTTGTTAATATCTCTATCAATAGAGTCGCCTAGGAAACTATAATATATCTAAGTCTCCAAGGACACCTGTACTTGAAGATGACTACACTCAAATATATGTGAGCATACAACCCACAACTTAGCACTTGGTTAGTTTTCTTATTTTTTTTCCTAAGAGAAATTTCATAATTTTTCCATTTTCTTATGTTTCCATGAACTGAGAGTTCAAAAATGAGATATTTTCCAAGTGTTTTGTGGCTATATTAAAATTAGCTGTTTTAAATGTGCAAAGACCAGAACCTTATACAGCGAAAAGATTAAGGGAATAGTCATCTTTTGGCAAAAAAAGAAGCATAATAAGTATCTCAAAATTTTCCTATCAGAAGTTTTATTAAGTCAGGATATAGTGAGGAGAAATGACTAAGTTCACGTCTCCCCAGTCACAGAACTTATTCTTCTCAAGTATATCAAAAATGGAGATCAGATTATAGTGCAGAAAAATCTTTGTTTTAATAATATATGTAATAAAAATGTGAGTAAATGCTGAAAAATTATTCATTCATTTATAAAGTAACAAATAATTTGGAAAGAAAGATTATTCTTGGAATGTGCACATTTTTTAAAGTAGATAAAGTAATTGTGGTATATTTTGATTTTGGAAAATAAAAAATAAATACTATATAGAAAGAAATGTGATTATTATAAAACAATAAATAAAATTTAAATTTATAATGAAGATGAATAAATACATAAAATATGTTTTGATAAATTGATAGAATAGATTAACATTTAATAAAGTGAACATAAATGAATAAAGGCAAAATATATCATCAAGAACTGAATAAGATCTGAGAAAACATTTCTGCCTCCTAATCTCTTGTCTGGTACTTTTCAATATTTCTAAATATGTATATAAAAATTATGAAGTGTGTTTGAGAAAAGAACCATTGAAGAGAGCACCTTGGATTTTGAGAACAGATCCTTAAATTTAATGACATATCATTAATGGAGGGAGATTTGACAGGCAGGAAAGGACAAGAGAATATAGGCTAGTAACATGTGTGAAGATGATATGATACAGGTTAGCATGGAGAGTCCAAAACGTTCAACCTTAGTTCGGTGACTGCATGCGTCCCTCTGTAGGTACAAATACTGCCCAGCACAAATCATTCAGTTACTTAAAATATTATGTTATTTTATTTGTAGTCCAGTTTTATTATTCTCCCTATGAATGGTATGAATGACAATGTACTGTCATGTTTTGAAAAGTATCAAGTCTGGTAGAATATAATGAGAAGGGGTTTTTGCCCAAGAGCCTTCAGAGGAAGTATACTATACTTCGTACTTGATGATAATTATTGCTGACTGTTCTTTTTTTCTTTGTTGTTGTTGTAAGCATATAGAAAAAGTGAATATGTATGTGTTTATGGTGAATAGAAAGTTGTGTGTGTGTATGTGCATTTGAGGGGGTATCATTACAGGATTGTATGTAGGTCTGGCTATGTTCTAAATTGTCATGATTGCTTAGCAACCTCTTACCTACTAAACCATTTATCTAACCATGTGATGCCTAATTTATTTTAAATTAAAAATATAAGAGTGTAAAGTTGCTAGTTTAACCCACGGTAACCTTGTACCATTGTAATTCCAACACCCAGAAAATGACATATTTATTATTCATGGAAAAACTAGAGGGCGTGGGCTCAATAAGCAGAAGAACACGTTCAAAGATTTCACAAGACAGCTTTAATCCCCAGATCTTACCAAATGATTCACAAGATTTCTCCTTAGACCTCAACAAGCACATTATAGCACAGGTATATCTACTCTCTCTATCTTCCCCTCTTGCTCTTTCTCTCTCTATCTCTCTCTTTCTTTCTCTCTGTGTCTTTCTCATGCTTTCATAAGAAAATAAAATGAAACTTACAAATTCATTTTTGTAGGTAAATATTAATGTATGTAAATAATTATAATAAATATCCTGGTATTAACAGATTTCATTATTTTAATAAGATAAAGAGTAATGAAAGAATAATGAAACACAATACTTCAATAATAAAAATATCAAGAAATTGCAATCATAACATTAGAATACCTTTATTTGCAAAGACCGCTAAGAAATTAAAGTACTTTATTTCAAGGTATAGTATTTCATCAGATTTGATTATTTCTATTTGTAATATATCTGGCATGATATTTAATATATGTTTTGGAAAGATTTGTCTTTTAAGGCATAAAGTTCCCAATAAAGGAACTTTAGTTGCACTGTGAGGAAGTTTTTCTGTATGTTCTGATAGCAAAATTGCCCATATTTTGCAGAATTTTTAATCTGTTGGAGAAAAGACTGGGAGGATGTCAAAGGATTGACAACAATCAATGAAAAATATTATGAGATATTAGTCTAATCTGATTAGTGTAACCAAAGTGATGGTATGCATATGTTAATGAATTTCACATACTAGGTCTAATAACAATATTAGAGGATCTCTATAATGACCTCAGACAACTCTTTAATACATCAATACATCTTTTATTCTAGTGTAAGTGTGAAGTAATATTAAAGTGTGACAATTAATATTATTCTTAACTGGAAATTACTCTATATCAATAAGTTTCATTGTCTTTATTCCAACTGAACTTTAGTTTAGAACATGAAAATATGTGTCAAGAGAACAACAATGTTACAAAACATAAAATCACTAAACCTAATCAAACCAATTGTAAATCATAACCAAACACATTGTTAATTATTATTTCTAAGCAATAGCACAAGTAAACAAGTATTTAGATTGCTAAAAGTTTTTAATTTTTTTCTTTATTCTTAAACATTAATATGCAATGAAATATAATAACTCATACTTTCCATTTCTCTGTTCCAAATCTCTCCATATGTCTTCCAACACTGCCCAATCCAAACTTAACATCTGTGGTCAATTGTTTTTGATGTTCAGCAAATCTAGTTCTGTCCACATGTGTACTATTTACAAAAAATTATTCATATTATATCTGTGAGATTATAGTTAATTGTACAGTTTTTATTTTTAATTTTATTTATTTTTTGTTCTTCGAGGCAGGGTTTTCATGTTACAGTCCTAGCATCCTGGAACTAGCTCTTGTAGACCAGGCTGGTCTCGAACTCACAGAGATTAACCTGCCTCTGCCTCCCTAATGCTGGGATTAAAGGTGTGCACCAACACTGCCCAGCCAATTGTATAGTTTTCAGTAGCATCACAATTACAGTAAAAAATAGTTTTCTCTTAAGATATTACTAATTGTTATTTCATATATATGAGTGAACTGATTGCTTGCAAGTTCATCTCATTCAGCGAGTGATCTTGGAGGCCAGATTAGCAAGAGAGATACACTGGAATTGGACTTATAGAGGTTGTTAATCACCTTGTAGAGACTGAGAATCAAAACCATATTTTTAGCAAGATCAGCAAGTATTCTAAGCTGTAGTGAAATTACTCAAGTTGCAATAGTAAAGACATTTTTCCCACGATACTATGACATTCAGTGTTTAAATTTAAATAAAAAAAAAGATGATGAAAATCAATGTCCCTGGGTCAATTTTTAACAAACCTTTTAGTTAACATTTTGTTAACATCAACCTAAACTTTTAGTTAGGCTAACATTTTACTCAAACTTTTGTTTATATTCCGTATTTTAGTTTCCCATTTAATGCTAAAAGGTAGAAAATTTAATGTCATTATAGCAAAGATAAACTCTTTGTTATAAATTTAATATCATTATAACAAAGAGCTGATTTTTTGAAAAAAACCAACAAGATAGAAAAACTCTTATCCAAACTAATAAAAAGGCAGATAAAGAACATACAAAAAAAAGTCAATAATGCAAAGAGGGACATAAAAACAGACATTAAGGAAATACAAAGAATCATTAGTTCATTCTACAAAATCCTGTACTCCACAAAACTGGAAAATCTAAAAGAAATGGACATTTTCCATCATAAGTACTATATACAAAAATTAAGCCAAGGTCAGATTAATAATTTAAATAGATCTATAACGTAAAAGAAATAGAAGCTGTTGATAAGAATGCAAGCTGATATAGCCACTTTGGATGTCAGTGTGGTGATTTCCCAGAACATTAGGAAACAATCTTCCTCAAGACCTACCACTTTGGGGTATATATCCAAAGGATGCTCTATTGTGCACCAAGGACACATGCTTAGCTATGTTCATAGCAGCATTGTTTGTCATAGCCTGTACCTGGAAACAGCCTAAATGACCCTCGGCCAAAGAATGAATGAGGAAAATGTGGTACATTTACACAATGGAGTACTACACAGCAGAAAAAAATA
>JAQHUG010000224.1:759546-785384 GCA_028555095.1 Dicrostonyx torquatus | reverse complement strand
TGTATTTTGTATTACTTTCATTGGTTAATAAAGAAGTTTCCTTGGCCATTTGATAGGGCAGGACTTAGATAGGCGGGGAAAAGAGAAGAGGATGCTGGGAAGAAGACTGGGTCAGAGAGAGCCCGCCATGAAGCCGCCAGGGTCAGACATGCTGAATGATCCCTGGTAAGATTACCACCTCGTGGTGACACATAGACTTTTATAATGGGTTAGTTTTAGATATGAGAGCTAGTCAAGAAAAGGCTAGTGATAATGAGCCTGGCAGAGTTTAAATAAATACAGTTCTTATGTGGTTATTTTGGGTACAAGCAACCTGCGGCTGAGCAGCCTGGGAGCCAGGTGCCGGGAATACAACCCGTACCTCTTCCCCCATTTACTACAATATGATCTGAGTTAAACTGGCTTAGAGTTCAGGCTTCTGGTAGATTAAAAGTCAGATGGTGAGGAGTGAACACAGGTAAGAGAATGAGAAAGCAAGGGTGAAGTCTCATAGACAGTAGACATAGGCTCTGCTCTACATCAGAAGGAAAAAGACAAAGGAGAAGGTAACCAAAATGTTACAACTTTCTGAGTTTGGTAGACAAGAAGAAACTTCATGACAGATCTGGAGCAGCTATAACAGGGGGTGAGAACTGTTGGAGGGAAGAGAACATTATTTCCTTAGGGGGTGAATGAGTCCTTCTATTTCCTTACCATGGCTTAGGGTAAACTTACTGAGAAGTGGGCCCTTCGTCAAAGGACTGTCAGAACAATTGGATTCATTCTTTCAAATATTTTTAAATGGTCTATAACATAAAATATATTTTTCAAAAATTCACTTCTAATTCAAACTAAAGGGCTCTGATACCAAATATTACCCCATAATGTAATTCATATAAACATAAGAATATAATTCACTTGTCTGAGATGTTTTAAAATTAGCTTTCTTCTCAGGAGATGTGCTATCATTCTTTCTATGCCTGATATCCAGGTTGGAAGTATCTGTACATGAAGAGTTTTCTAAAAAGTCTCTCTAGAGTTCCTTTAATTATCTGGTCATCAAGGCTGTGGATTAGTGCATGCAGCATAGGTATGACTACTATATAGAAGACAATAACTGAGTGACCTCATCCTATATTGTAAATGGATGATGGTTGGAGGTAGTTATGAATTAAAGAATCATACAGGAACAGTACAGCCAAAATTTGAATGCTGTAGGTGAACAGAGCTTTGAGTTGGGGCAACAACTAACTGCATATGAACTGTAGAAATATCTGCGCTATTAGGCCATGTATAAGAAAGAGAAAACAGGGAAAGCACAAATATAGTAATTACACGTTTTATATGAAATAAGTATTCAAAATATATATATTCTAGTGAGTTTTTATACATAGGTATGATCAGAAATAGAGTTATATAAGGAAGTATGGGTAGAAAATAAGTTATGACCTAATGGCGTTAATCTTGAGTGAAATTATGTATGTTTGTTTAGTTTCTTGTCATCATTCTGTCTTCAACACATGGTTGCTGACTTATTGAAGCAGGCATAATATTTCCGAAATTATGTGCTATTATCTGCTTCTTGGATAGGGTAAGTATTCAAAATAGAAGACCAAAAAAATATATATATGCCTCCATTACTTGCTCCAACAATACTTACTCTACCAAGACCAATAAAATACAATACTTGAAACTTTCTTCTAATTAATTTATATATAGTATACATAATGTATGCAATTATACTTATGTATAGTAATACATATACATGTATATATGTATTCTATTCTATTCATTCATTGTGTTTTCAGACTTCTTTTGTATACATATTCATAGTCGCAACGTTTGGTGACTTAAATGTGAGAAACCAATTAAAATTTTGGGGGGTAATTAGTTTGAGATTACGAAGCAGAGCTATTCTTTTTGTTAAATATAATAATTCAAATAAATTAGAAAGCACAAATAAAATAAAAAGATGTAGTTGATATTCGCTGCTCTTGACTTTGGGCTATTTAATTTGATAGAGGATGTTATAGTTGATAATTTGTATTTTTTAGATTTTTAAAATCATGATGTAAAAAAACTAAAAAGATTTCCAAAGTACATAGATGTCAATTTCAACATGTTGGATCCACATTGACTAAAATTAGATTCATGAAATAACTTTATCTCTAACCTTCAGCATGTCAAATATGTGATATACAGCACAGATTAATATCATATAAAACAAGAAAATTATAACATTGATGACTATAATAAAGTTACAGATAAAGTAAGTACTTTATCATCAAGATTTTCAGGTCAGAATAGTTTACTCATTAAAATATTTTTTAATAATTTCCCCATTTTCTTATGATGTTAAAAATACAGAGTACTTTGTATTTTTTAGAGTTCAGTTGCATATTTCCTGGTTGATATATTTGTGTGTGTGTTTGTGTGTGTGTGTGTGTGCATGTGCACGGATGTGTGAACATGTGCGTGTTTATGTGTGTGGTGTGGTGTGTGTGTGTTTGCCCATGTAGGTGTAGAAGTATCTACAATGCAAAAACACATATGTTTTATACATACATATGTATCTCTCTATATGTAACTATGTGCATATCAACAGAAAATATATTCATGAAAATCAAATTAAAATAAAAGAAAAAATTTAACTTCCATGAGCACCATATTCATTCGTATTGCTTCTATTTAGGTTTTCTGAATCATTCATTATGAAATCACTTCACCAGTGCAAATTAAAGCCCTTAAAATGACATGACCTTGTTCAAAAAGTAAATTATTTTGGTGATATATTAATTTTTTGGAAGAACAACTCAAAGCTACTTGATAAAACAAAATAAAATGTCATATTTTTATTTTATATAAGTAATGATGATACCACTAAATCAATTTTAAGTGTTCAACTTATAGTTAAGCCAGAATTTAATATATATTGTAAATAATATTTTGTACATTGTAACAGCAATGTAAATTTTGGGGAAAATACAGCACTACAGTTTTTTCTTTACTTTTGTTTTCTTTTTCATTTTAAATGAATTCTGGCAGAGGCTTAACTATGCCTTTCTCTCAGCTCCACACTGCATCTCTTACCTCATTTCTGCTACTGGACATTAATCAGAACATTTTACTCTGCTATATCTGTCATATATTTAATTCTTTTCTGAATTGTGCATATGTGTTTTGGACAATCTCAGTCAGTAGATCAAATCGATTTTCACAAATGGACAAAATTTATGAAAATCATAGACTTCTTTCAAATTAAACCAACATATATTTATTAACATTTCAATATGCTGTATTTTTGTGATACATAAATACAATTCTACCTCATTCAAATTCACTTTCAAATATAAATGTGGCACAAACCTGTATGCAGGCTTAATGAGGAAGATTCATTAAGGCTAGCTTGAAACAGAAATAGAGAGATGCTGGGAAATAGATAAGAGACAAAAGAGAAAGTAGGGATGAGGGAGGAAGGTTTGATGGAAGAAGAAAGAAAATGAGGGTGGAAGAAAGAAAAGAAAGAAAGAATGGGAGAAAATCAGATTATTTTTATATGAAAACATTTTTACCAAAATTGTATAAAGTGTTTTTTTTCTGTTGTTTACACATTTAGAATAGTTATGGGTTTTTGTATAATACAATATTTTAGAAAGTATAGTGAGTATATACAATATATATTACATTAGTAGAGTTAAAAATAATTTTTTTGCATTGAATTGCTTAATTTTCACTGTGTATAAGAGCTAGTTAAAAATACATACTATTCATTATCTTTACTTGCAAGCACAATTATGTCTTTTGAGTTTCTCCTGGTTAATTATCTCATATGTGTAGGTAAAGTGAGGGCTGGGTTAATAACACCCTATTCTGTGAAGATATTATCTATATTTGCAAGAGTGAAGGTAGGTATTAAGCCTTCTTTGCAGATACAGGTACTATGGAAGAAGAAGATAGAAGATCTTGGTCAACAGCATTTCACTGGGTCAACAGTGCATCTCAGTCCTGCCCCGTCTACATCATTCAAAAATGCATTTCTCTCTAATTTACTGAATTTCTGTAGACTGTCATGATAAATGATCATGTCCTCATAAATGAAGTCAAATAGGCATTTGCACGTGATGAGGGATTGTGGATAAACATTTTGATAGCTTTAATTGTATATAATATGGCAAGTAGCCAACAATCAGTAAAGGCAGTTTTGGGAAAAATGTGACTCTGTGGTTGGTGCTTTCAGCAACCATCATAAAATAAAATCTAATTCCTCTGGTTTGTGAAAAGCAAGTGTAGGTCCGTTTGTGTTGCATCTCTTTCTATTGGGAACGTATCATGATTGGCACACTGGTCCCTTTATGTTTTTCTTGGCTCCTGTTTTTTTTTAAACGTTATGCAGTAATATATCCATACAAATAGATTTCAGCAAGTTTAAATGCTATTAGCTTAAAGACATCATGAACTGCTTCTGTCTTATTAATTCTAAGACAGAAAATAAAAGGCTTGATTTTTTTGTATTAGAGTGATATCATTTTTCTTAGTTTCATAAGATTGACTAGAACAAAATACCCAATATAAAAAACTTCAAAAAAGATAGTTTTGCTTTGACACACAATTTAGAGGTAGTGATTGCTACAGCCTGGCAGGCATTTATAGGGCTTGGGATATCTGCAGCTGCTCCTTCTCTATACTCTGTAAGTGAACAGAGTGTTGAGTACAGGTAGTTCGTTCACAAATTCCTTTTAAATTCAGTTCAGCCTTTGATCACACCCAGCGAACTTCATCTAGAAAATACCTCACAAGACCTTCACGAGAAAGCTCACAAGTGCCTACATCTACAGCTTCAGGGAATTCAACCCTTTGGCATCTTGTGGTACCTGATGCCATTTGCAGGTATCCAGAGATATATATGCATATATATGCATTATATATACAAAAATATTAAAATTAATTCAAAATAACAATATGTAATTTTAGATTTTATATCTACCTTTAAAATATCTAGAAGACAGGATTTTTACTGTTTACAATATATATAATAGGTTTTTAAGATGATACACTAATTACCATGATTAGATAATTGCATATTTTGTTCCCTCATTAAAATACTACATTGGGTAATTGCCTATCATGTTTTTGTATGAACATAACAATGTGCCCCACAAACTGCAATTTTTCCCTTTTATTTTTAATTATGCTACAAATTTATATTTTTAGGATACACATTGTATATTTAAATCATTTTGTTGTTGTTTTCTTATAGTGCATCTACTCATTAAAACTGTATTTTAAAATAAGTTCTGTATTGGTGCAAAATAAATACCATTAAAAGTTAGTGCTATTAATAGCTATCATTATTCAATATGTTGCCTTTTTTTGTCCTGTGTATAAAGCACATAAGTTTAAACTTGTCATATGGAACATTTTTGCCAAAGTTAAATATTTCTCAGAAATCTGGTTTTGACACTTCAGAGTTTTTCTGTTTTACAAGTGTTAAGAACCATATAGGTTACTAAATGAAGGCAGTTCTGTGCCAATATAAAGAATATATTTTACTGTGGAAAAAACACTGTGTTTTAGAGGAAATTGTGTTAATAAAACAGAGTTGGGTTGTCATGTGTTCTTAATGCATTCAGGACTTGCTTTGAATACCGAAAGTGTCTGTATTTAGAAAATGCTTTTGTACCACTAATCAAATCTTTAAAATTGTTCAACTCTTATTATCTGTTTCCCTATTCAACCATATTTTTCACTGCATCTGTAGTTTCAACCATCTCTAAAGTTTGCTTGCCATTGATCATAAGAAATCAAAAAAAAAAAAGGTGATGAACCATGGTCCCTCTATCAGCTGATGCTGATAATGAAGCTTGTTCCATTTATTGCTTCTTCTGATTACTGACTAGCTAGAGCAAAGTGCCTTCTCTGGAAGACACCACTTCATTTCCTACGGTTACACAATTTCCTTTAACATTTCTTCTAATCTTAACTGGACCTGATAAACACATAGAAACTGTAAAGCAATCAGATTGATTTTCAGATAGTTGTACATTTTAGATGTTAGAATTTTTTTTCCAAATCGTATTATTCCCCCCTTCCACCACCCTGTAAAATACCTCTCTTACTTGGCCAATTTTTTGTTTTTCCAATCCTGGGCAAGTCTCTTGGATTAAGATGTGAAGAAAATGTAAATTACAGCATCAGGATTATTTTCTAACAAATTAAAGCCATTCTTATTCCTGCATTATTGCAGCAGACATAGAGCTCAGGACAATTGGTACTTGATTGGAGCCCCTTTTCTCATTCTAAAGATCCATGTTAAAGCAAAATTCATGAAAAATCTTAGTCAAAAGTCTATTATTCTCCTATTGCGATCTTTTATACAACAGATAGAAACACCAACTATATTACAGGCAGAGCACCATAAGAAGTGTTGAAAGATGACAGGACAGCTACCACATAAAATGGGTCATAGTAAGCCTAAAATTACTCATGTTTTAGGCTAGAAAAATTCACACTTCAGCATATATTTCTGGCAACCACTGAAATTATATTGTTGGCTTGCATAGAAGAACCAAAACAAACATAGCTTTTTAAATATCTGATAGAGGCCTAAAGGCATTTCAAATTGGTAGATGAAAGAAATTGTAAGGTATTATTGCAACTTATTGTTTTAAGTTAAATTATCTTTTATGTAAGCATTTATTTGAAGTTAAGTTCACAAATTTGGGAATGGATAAAAACTTAAGGAAACCTGTAGACATGTATTCATGGTATGGAACTGAGGCATTAGTATTAAAGTTATGTAAATGTATATTATAAAGTTATTATATTTCTGAACCTCCAGAATATAAGAATTATTTTGTTTACTTTACCTTCTTCCCTGAAACACAAGGAAGTAGGTTCTATGTAGACATTAGGTTTAAAAGTCTAAGGGAATGGGTTCATGATTTTTAAACTTTTTCTCAACTCCTTTAAGTGAAAATTTTCATCTTAGCATGTACAAACCTTTACCAGGATTCTATAACAAGGTAAAACATGCTGGATAACTTAGCAGAAATACACTGTTTAAAACGTCTTCACTCTCAAATTTCAAAACTGATGTGTCAGGAATTTTTTAAATTATATGTATTTCCAAACCCATAAAATATTCTCCAAAATAGTAGAAAAACAATTGGTGATTGAATGAGCCTTAAATAGGGATATGTTGCTCTTGCAACCACTCTTCCAAGAAAGAAAATCAAGGGAGAAACTTACCTTTATGTCAATACAAGCATTTACAACAAAGTATAGAGACGTTTTTTAAGATATAAACTTACTAGTCCTTATGTAAATGAAATTGAAAGTTCCAGTGGTCCCAACTCTCCAGAGAGGTCCCTGCTCACTGGAATACATGCTTCTGTTAGCTAGTTTGTTTTATCTCAAAACAAAACAAACTCATCAAAGCCTAAAAAAGAAGACAGAATTCTAGCTTGGGACTAAGTGCCTTTAAAAGTTCCTTTATTATGCTGTCACAAAAACTAGGCAACAACAATGAAAGTGATGGCTCTAAAGAGACTCCTGAGTCAAATATATGACAGAAATAGTATTAAAATGTAAATACATACATTTCACCCATCAAAGAAAATACTTATAGTATTCCACAGAAACCAGCCTCAGGACAGAACACATAGAGAAAGGTATCAGATTTGATTTTAAGCAGGGATAATTACTGATTTCTTTTTTATTTAACATGTTTCCTTATTGAAAGAATGATTTGAGACAGGACACTTTTCCTTTATCTGTACTTGAGTATCTGTTCTCTGTTTTGTCAAGTGTCTGATAATATCCAAACTCTAGATAAGCCTTTCTGTGTACCCTTACTGAAATATTACCCTTCGAAGAATTAAACAAGTGTATTATAGTTTTGTGTACTGAACAACTCAAAAGCAAATGCATAAAATCTTTCTAGCTTCCTAGTAAGTGCTGGTGTGAGAGAGCTGAGGAGTTTAATAACACCCTGTAGCTTCAGACAACATCTTCCAGTGTCAAAAGGATGACAAAAGAATTAAGGTGATAACAGGAAGCCAGGCAATAAATTACAATTTTACTTTGCCAGCCCTCTCTTCCTCTTTTTCAGAATCCCTAAGTAGCTATGTTAAACCCATTCATCTTGAATTCTTCCATATTTACATAGAGGTTGCATTTAAGCTGAGCATGCCTGCCTTTTTCTGCAATAGGAAGTACAAGAGGTTGTAAATGTAGACAGAATGAAACTGTGTCTCTATAATAATAATAATAATAATAATAATAATAATAATAATAATAATGATAATAATTTATCCTGGTATTGCTGAAAGAGAGCACAGGTAGGGAAGTACTTTAACTTGTAATTCAGTGTAAATTCTTTTATTCTTTTTGCAACAAAGTTTGCTAATTCATTATTATCTGGCATGATACTCAGTATGTAACCCAGGTGACTCTCCAATTCATAGTTCATAGTTACTGTTTTTTTTAACCTTAGATTTATGCATGGTGAGATTACAACTGTGAGCTACAGTTATATTATTTTAATTTGATCAAGAATTAGAAATGATTGGATTGCAGATAGGGTTTTAGATTTATTTTTTTTTTGTCTGTAGGATAGAAGCATTGCAAATTCCTTTTGTGGGTGGCCTTACTATAATAGGTATACTCTTCAATGTTGAATTGTAAATTAAACTGTAAAGCAAATCCTGTTTTCTCAGGACATATGGAAGACACTCTGTGCCAAAGTAAGTAACAGTGGTTTGGATCTAGCAGACTTGTAAAGCTGTGAGAAAACACGTTTTATTCATTATTGGAACAGAAATTTCCTCACGGTTTCACAAAACAGATCAAAGAAAATCCACTTACTCTATTGAACACAATCCAAGAATCATGGATATTTGTAAAGCCTACAGCTATTTTGTACTGAAACTTTATTGAAATTCGCTACTCTAGCTCAATCTCTGGAGCTGGAAAACATATTCAGGTGAAATAGTCTGAGGTCTGCTGAGTGTATTTTTTAATCTAAACTTTGAGACCAATCCTCACTGGAGAGGCATTTGAATACAGGATTCATTACAAGGGCAAGGGAATGATTTTGAAGAGCCAGGACTTTTCTTGCAGCCAAGTAGGTGATTACATTGGAGACATTTGTTTCATGTAAATTTTTATATTACTTCCCTGTCTGAGAAAGCTGGAGCATTGATTTGCCATTGCTTTTAGAGTCTTCCAGATCTTTAAGCATTGACATTCACTTTCAAGACTTTAGGGTTATGTTAAAATTAGAGATCACATTAAACAATGAAGCTTAAGTAAAATACCTTCTTCAAATGAACATTGAATGCTTTAAAATACACACTGATGTCACTCAATGCTGCAGTGCTTCCCATTGAGTAGGAAGTCTGGAGCTCTCATTCTGGACCATCACAAAGCAAAGGTCAATGGAGAGAGGAAATATAAGACCAAATTCTTTGGGTAACTATTGTTGTAGCATATTATTTTAAGATGTCCTACATTTGTTTTTTTCTGTGAGACATTTGTTTTAATGATGCAAAGATGTGTTGCATTCTTTTATGGTGTGTTTGCTTAACTATAAGAAGATGGAATTCTCTGCCTGTCTAAAGCACATGAATGGTCAAATAAAGAGCTAAAGGACTAATAGCAAAACAGGAGAAAGGATAGGTTGTGCTGACAGACAGAGAGAATGGAAGAAGCAAGAAAATAAGGAGAGGAGGGCTCAAGGGCCAAACACTCAGATACACCACAAACCACAGAGAAAAAAGTAAAGAAAGTGAAGAAAGTGATACAGAAATAGAGAAAGGTAAAAACTCAGACACAAAAGATAGGAGGGATCATTTAAGAAAAACTGGCTAGAAATAAGTCAAGCTAAGGCCAAATTTTTACAAGTACTAAGATTCTGTGTGATTATTTAAGAGCTGGGCAGTGGGCCCCCAAAATGAAAGAGTCAAAAGATTAGAGAATAATAAAACAACCAACAACAAACTACAACATCTCAGTTTCCTAAATATAATTTACAAAATTAATGTAAAACAAATTATAATTTTAGATATTGTTTAATGGGTGAATATTATATTAAAACAAATTTTCTTTTCTGTTTACTGTCAGTGTACCAAAGTTATAAAATTGTGAAATTTTTGTGAAAAGCATGAATCCAGAAAATTTCAGTCATCAAAAAAGCACAGCACTTACTATTTTTTTTAATTACATCAAAATAGCAGATGAGAAAGAGTCAACAGTTGATTTTTTTATCATGGCATATGCATACTAGGTGCCCATGGGATCCAGAGGTAGGCATCCAAACCCCTGGATTACATATGGTCTTGAGCTATTTTATGGATGCTGGGAATCACACGCAAGCTCTATGCAAGAACAAGTGTTCTAAATTGTTGATTCATTTCTTCTATACCATCAATTGTGTGTTTCATGGAGGCATAGAGAAATATATTCAATATTATCAGATCTAATAAGAAGTCTAGCAGCATAATTTAGAACCAAACAAAGCAAGGTATTCCTATAAGGATTTTTACCTGTTTAAGAAGGAAGATTTTAATTGAATTAATTGAATATGTATCTACCACCCATATCACAAAGAACTAACATGTCAGTAGAGAATTTTTTCAGTGATACGTATTTTAAATATAAAATATACCCATCGTTGTAAGATAATTTGTATGACATAATTTTTATGACTTGTGGTATAGATGATCATTTTTAAAGTGGTGCTATGCAGGGAAATAGAATATAGCCTTTTCATGTAGACAAAGTGTTGATTTTTGTTGGCTTTTACTTCCTTGCAAAGAATATTTTTAATGGTCTCCAGGGGAAAAATGGTGCAGTATCCCTTAGTGACATTCACATCTTAAAAAGGAAGAAAAATATTCTTTCCAGTGATAATGATCAAGAATTAAATGAAAGGAAACAAATGAGTTTACTTTAGTTCAAGCTCAGTTCTTGTTTCTTTGAAAAGAAACTGTTAACAGCTGATATTGTCAGGGCAAATAAAGGTAGCATAGACCTCATTTGTTCTGGGAGACTTTGTCAGAATAGGTACCATGGAAACAATATCTCAGGAACAAAATCGTGCAAATTGGGAAATAACCCTCATGATTACTTGCCTTTTTTACTAAGATGTTTGTGTTTTAAGATGCTTTAATTTTTTATTGGATAACACCATTGAGGTAAAACTATACTATAATTTATTTGAACTGGAAAATCAACCATAGAATCCTGGATTTTATTTGATTACATAAGTAATTATAATCTATTTATTATATGTAAGAAGAAAACAACACCCTAAAACCTAGGTGTAGTAGCCAGAGCAGAGAGACACTTATTCATAAAGCCTTCAGAGATATATAATATCCCTACTCTTTGCCAGTGGCTATATTATTTTAGATATAATAAATAATAGATATTAATTGAAGGAATTATTCACATAATACAGTATATACAGTTATTAAACTGTTATTTTGATAATTTAATTTCAAAACTCTTAAAATCTGCTCAATATAAACTTTGCAATTAATACCGATTAAAAGTAACTATACTATAGAAATTGTAATGAATAATATTTGATACTTATTAAATGGCTGTCAATAATTATAATACCATACTAATATTTCATAAAAGAAAAATAAGTAATTCTAAACCATTGTAAAATGTAACACTGAAAATATCACAAATAAACCCAGAAATCTAAATTGTTATTTTAAAATAATCACTAGATGAATAAATGTTTTTTCCAAGTTTCTATCATCCAACTAAATGTATTTTATTGACTTTAATTGATTTTTTTACATAACATGTATTTTTCATGTGCGAAACTGCCATCTGTTCGAAGGAAAGAATCTGGAATGCTCTTTTAGCTTGTTTGATTCTGAACAAGTGGCTCCAGAATTGCCTCTGGCACATTAACACTAAAACCAAAAAAGGAAAGAAGAAACACTGGAGAAAGTTAAAATCAAAATTATTTCTAAGTTAAATTACTTTGTTTTAGTGAAATTATAATGCTCAGACTTTAACTCAGAGTCTATCTACTTAGAAAGATTTCATATTAAGTATTTAGAGAAAGAATAGTACATCTTCAGGCTTTGTTGGACAATTTGATATTTTTGTTAGAAAACCTTGACAATTTCTAAATCCAGTTACTTGTTTCAATAAATGGAGATAAAGAACCATCAATAAATACTCATGCAAATATATGATTTTTTTTGCATTATCAAAGTAGTGATGAAGCAGTGCATACTGACTCTTGGAAATATGCAAACAGCATTTGATCCTTTGAGAAAAATCATCTGAAGTTAAGAAGGTTTTATGGGTATAATGTAGGAATTAGTTTATATAAGAAGGTTAAGGTAAAACTTTAAATAGTGTTAGTGTTCTTTAATATTTTTAAAAACTTATTTAGTTTATTATTTAGTGTGTGTGTATGTATCTGTGCATATACTCATACATGCATATGCACAAGCATGGACAAACTAAGGAACACTGTGTATGTCAAATGATAACTTGCAAGAATCCATTTTCTCACGCATGACTGTCATATGGATTCCCAGCCTTAAACTCCAGTAGACAAGTTTATCAAAAAAAAACCCCAGTTTGCAGATATTGTCTTTTAAAAATACTTTATCATTGTATAACTTGTCATTTGCCTCGTCAATCAAATCAATAAAAATGGTAAACTTCTAAGAAAGCATACTTTAGAATACTACACCGGAATGATAGATACATTTAGTGCCTCACAATGCTGGTGTTTCATTTTAATTTAAGCATATCTTGGTCATACAGTCACAGTTTCTGTATTTTATATGTAAATCAGCAATGTTGTATTTTGAAGACAGCTTTGGGTTATCCACCATCTTTGACTTTTATAATATTTCTGTCACCTTTCTCACATTGATGCTGGAAGGAAGAATTTGATAAAAAATGTCTCATCCATGTGAGATTGCTCCAAAGTCTCTTACTTTTTTAATTGTCCAGTTGCCAATCTTCATCTACTAAAGAGAAAAACTTCTAC
The DNA here is from genome assembly GCA_028555095.1 of Dicrostonyx torquatus. NCBI lineage: Eukaryota > Metazoa > Chordata > Mammalia > Rodentia > Cricetidae > Dicrostonyx > Dicrostonyx torquatus. Next base: position 772,372 of record JAQHUG010000224.1, on the reverse strand, counting down.
AATGAGGATTGAGCAATACACTCATCTATGGATGTAGTGATATATCATTAGTAGTCATTTTATTGCTATAATCCTATAGCATAATAATAATAGTAAATCTATTGTTGTAGGCTGCTTGTTGATTCCCAGCCACATGGCTAGCTTAGACCTGAAAAAAATCACTCAGAAACTGTATTAATTAAATCACTGCTTGGCCTATTAGCTATAGCTTCTTATTGTCTAACTCTTATAATAATTTAACCTATTTATATTAATGTGTATATCACTATGTGGCTTTGGCTTGCTGGGTAAAGTTCCCAGCATCTATTTCCAGGGGCTCCATGGCTTCTCTCTGACTACACGCTTCATTCTCCTAGCATTCAGTTCTGTCTTGCCTGCCTGCCGAAATTCTGCCCTGCAATAGGTCCAAAGCTGTTTCTTTATTCATTAATGCTAATCACAGCATACAGAGGGAAATCCTGCATCATAAATCTCCCCAACCCTAGGAACCATGACCTACCTAGTCTCAAATTCTTCACTAATTTAGCTGTGTCAGATATGGTCTCCTTCTCATAAAGTGGGTCTTAAATGCCTTCAAAAATTTTTAGTTAGTCCTATAAAGTTTCTGCCACTAATAAATCAGTATGTCTAGCTACATCAGATTGCTGATGTAGGAAGAGGATTTATAGCTGGATAATATAGATGACTACTTTTTTCCTCCAGTAACACGCTAGGTATCTTTCAGAACCATGAATGTTCAGAAATAGACTTGAATTTATAAGTACAGAATTGTCTTTCTGAACAGGACAACAATCCTTACTGTTATTCTAATTAAGGCTTTGCAGTTAGATGAGCAGTATTTGATAAATAAGTAATATTTTCAAATCAAATGTGAGGTTGTTATTTAGTAACTTTTAAAAAATATTATCTTGCTATCTTGGTTATTGGTTCTTACAAAAATATCTAATGCTCATAATGTATAAAATATTTCATAGGTTCACTCTATGTAAAATAACCATGTAAAAGAGCTATGCCTCCAATAAGATTTTACATAGAAATAACATTACACAATGGTATTTCTTTTTTTTTTAATTGGTGCTAGTGTTACTAGAACTTAGGTTTAAGCAGAAAAAAGAGAATATTTTAACAGAAATGAAATAATTTAAACCAAATAAAAGATTGAGAAAAAATTGTGAGGGTAAAGAAAGGCTACAATTTATTAGTACAATATAGGTTTAAAGAAATTAATGATTTTCACACATGGAATTATTCAAAGAGAAGCATTGCCAATGAAATTCTTTCAAATACATAGAAAGTGCCTTAAGTCAATAAAGAAAAATAATAGTAATTTGAGTGAAGATCAACTACAAAGAGATTTCTAAAAGGTAATCCGGAAATAGTTTTATGATATACCTAATGATTATCTTGTCACAAAATTGAATGATACAGTTTGAACATTTTTACCATGGTGTGTTTAAAATATGTTCATTTTATGGTGCATTTAATACATTGAATCACTAAATTTAGATATGAGTGTGAGCACACCAATTCAAGTATATTTTATTCTGGATAATCACACATGTTAACACTATATTTATCCAAATATGTCATGATATAAATTCTTTCTGATATGTATCAACTGAATTGTACATTGCAGCATTATTTTTACTTTATAAGTGTTCATTAATATTTACTGTCTGTCTTGTAATATGTGGGTTATCATTTGTGAAGAATTATTTCTGATTCAAAATGCAGAATTTCATTACTAATATAGTCTAAATGATTAAAACTCAAATAATAATCTAGCATAGGTTTGTAAGCACTCTTTATAAGACTTTTGGGTATTAAGAATAATATTAGATATTTCAGCAGTAATAATTTTGAAATATTCTTGAATGCCAAAAAAGATTTACTAGGTTTGCTCACATTTAGAATATTGAATTGATATAAAATATGTAATGAGAATTTATGATGACCTATGGAAAACTTATGCATGCTTTTAGGGAATTGTTTCTTAGTTGGATTTGATAACATTCTTTGACAGTTTAAATCTGTATATTATGGATTTTTGCTTGTATAAATATCCATAAAATTCTGCATTCCTCAAGGACTTCTCCATTCTATCTTCATTAATTTCCCTCATGAAATTCAATGTGTGAAACATTACAGATATACCCAGATAAACTCACCATGTGGGAAGGGATTGAATTTATATCATCCACATATAGGAAAATATGACTAGTTTTACAGATCAAAAGTAAAGATACATATCTCCTAGCCAGTGTAAAATAAGATTACCCTTGTTGTAACCTCTATATCCCTTTCTATCAGCATGGTTTCACAGCACAACTGAAAAAAAAATGTCAGTGCCATGCAACCATGAACATAACTGTTTTCCTGGATAGTTTAATACTTGTGTCTGATAGTTGTAAGTGTGCAGAGAGAACCAAGTAGAATGGACATACTCAACCAACTATTTTTGGTATGTTTTTAGAATGTTGTATAGTTCCTAACACTTGACGTAGATATAATGTAGAGCAATATGACCTCTAAGAGAATTGTGTGAAATACTAACATATATGGTATTTAAGATGATGTTATTTAAAAAGTTGCATTCTACAAGAAACAGGAATAAGTGGTGAGTAACTAGTTCATATATTTAAGCCCTTGCTATTTATCCATAAATGTTGTAGGAATACAGAGTGAACATACAAGGAGTGATCCCTAATCTTAGACAAACTTTTATCACAATATAAATTACATGATGGCTATTCCATGAAACATACTGCATGATTCTGGTCAGTCTTTCTTACTTTCATATACACTATTTCTGATGTTTCTCAGCTTACTAAAAATCATGATATTAAACAAATTTAAAAAATATGTTTTTGTTTTTTTATTCCTGGTGATATGGGATTCCCCTCTGTATGCTGTGAATATTAGGGTGAATAAAAAAACTGTCTTGTCCTATTGATATGGTGGAAATTAGGTAGGTGGGGAAAAGCTAAACTGAATGCTGGGAGAAAGGAGGCAGAGTCAAAGCAGGCCATGTAGCCCCACTTGAGAAAGATGCTGGAAAATGACCCATTTAAGCTACAGCCATGTGGTGATACACAGATTACTAGAAATGGGTTAAATTTATATGCAAGAGTTAGCCAATAAGAAGTTAGAGCTAATGGACCAAGCAGTGATTTAATTAATATTGCTTCTGTGTGCTATAGTGTGAGCCAATTGTGACAGACTGAGAAGTCATCAATAATGGCACTGGGACCTGTCTCTTCTCCATGTATTGGCTTTTTGGGACCCTAGTTTACTTGGATGCACACCTTCCTAGGCCAGGATGGAGGGGGGGAGACCTTAGACTTCCCACAGGGCATGGTACTCTGCCCTCTCTTAAGGATGGAGGGGGAGAGAGAAGGGTTAGTGGGGAAGCAGAAAGGGAATGGAAGAAGGTGCAGAAGTGTCAATTTTTGAATGGAAAAATAAAAATATTAAAAATATATTGCTTCTGTGTGATTATTTTGAATTTGGGCAGGCTGGACGAACAAGTGGACTTCCTCCAACAAACTGACTCCAAAGTGACTAACTACATCTATTTAAAAACCTGAGAAAACTTACAAAAGAGTTCTAGACACAAAAGAACAGAGTTAAGCATGGCTTTTAGTAACCACATATTTTTTTTTTAAGATGGGCTTTCAGCAATCAGGTGCACTGTGACTACTTTAAGAAAGGTGCAGTAAAAATTGTACAGCTTCTTTAAGAAAAAGCAGTGGCTTCCTAGTTTGCCAGCACAAAAGTTTCTGCCTCTTTGGGAAGAGGATCATTTCAATGTGGTTTTGTGAGTCTATTGCTACAGCTTTCTTAATGTCAACATAGACCTGCTGAGTGCCTAAAAATGGACCAATGTACATTGCTCTTTGAGGCAGTGAACAGCTTTGCTCTGCCATGCTGACCTGGGTGGGGCAAGCAGACAGTGCCATGATTCCCCTAGCAATGGTACCACTTAAGTTCATAAGAAGGTCTTAGCATTTTAAGAAGTGCTCCTGGACAGTAAAGAATTACAGATACACAATAGGAGAGATTCAGACATAGAAGACGTCTAAATAAGTCACAGTCTCATGTCAACAGAACCCTAAATTATTTAAATGCCATATTCTAAAGCTCTTAGAAGTGGTTGAAGATTATCTATTATGCAGAATACAATCTATATGTATCTAAAGAACCTGAGTAGTCTAAAAATAAGCATCACGAATATGGATGACTATTGACCTATGAATCTTAATACCTATACACTTAAAGACTAAGACTTCATATTAGAGTATTATACAATAAAAAATTGCGCAACAAATGAGGACAATGCCTCAAATGAAAACAATGTGTAAGTATCTTGATTAGAGATAGAAATGTATGTTGCAATATAATAAATATATCCTAAAATTGTCTTAAGCAGAGATAGAAGCATGCATAAATACAATATGACTAAATAACTGTGCTTAGGAATACAAATATTGTGGATAAAAATAGGAACCGAATCCCACAGCAGGAAGAGGGGGCAGACACATGCTTTGCATAGGCATATGTAGTATAAGAGGCCACACTCAAGTGGGCAGGTAACTTAAAGGCTTCTGGCTGTAGGAATTCCTACAGCAGTTATATATAATTTCACTATGTTAAATTTAAGACCTTCATTTTCTTTAAACAGAAAAAGGGAAGGGTTTGTGGGATTCTCCTCTATATGCTGTGAATACCATTGGTGAATAAAGGAACCACCTTGGCTTGCTGATAGGGTAGAGATTAGGTAAGTGGGTAAAAACTAAACTGAATGCTGGGAGAAAGGAGGCAGAGTCAAAGAAAAACCACATAGCCCTATTGGAGACAGATAACAGAACTTTACCTGTTGAGCCATAGCCTAGCAATACACAGATTACTAGAAATGTGTTAAATTTATATGCAAGAGTTACCCAATAAGAACCTAGAGCTAATGAACCAAGTAGTGATTTAAATAATATAGTATCTGTGTGGTTATTTCAGGTCTGGAGGCAGGAACAAATAAGTGGCCTTCCTCCAACACCTGTCTTACCTTAAAAAAAAAAACAAATAAAAAATGTCTAGAAGTAGATGAGAGGTTTCTCAGTGGCTAAGAACGTAGGTAACTCTCATTCTCTGTGATTGTAGTCCATGAGATCTAATGCTCTCTTCTAGTGTGAAAATCTACATGTAAATAAATATCCATACATAAACAACACATAAATAAATAAATAAATATTTTTTTAGAAAATGTATAAATATGCCTTGATATCATACCCTGCCTACTTCCTCAGATCTCTTTTTCTACCATTTATGTATGTATTTAGTTTCATCAATTTTACAGTCTAATTTTTCTCATTATAATTTTTAATTGTTTATTTAGATGTTTTTCTTAAAATATAACCAACATTTTTCCCCAATAGTGTTTTTTTTTTTTTTGAGAAAGGAAACCAGTAGGAGAAGAGGAAAACAGAGAGTAATGAGAGTAAGTATGATCAAAGTATGTAATCTCTTATTACATTTGATAATTACTTAAAACCTCAATATTATTTAAATATACTAGTTTCTACAAATATTTTAAAATACTAAAGTTCTCTCAAAAGAAATGTGATATTGTTGGGAACCTTTTGCCCTAATGAATTATTTCAGGAGGTCAGCAAAGACCTTTGACTTAGAATGTTTAACAGAGCCAGCTAGGGCTATTGACTCTAGGAAGCTAACAAAGATATGGAGGCCATTGTTTCAAGGATGTTTGCAGAGATTCCCCTCTTCTTTGATTAGCTATCCACAAAGGAATGCTTCTGTTTACAGAGGTGTGCTAGCTAGCTAGCCAGCTAGTTGTTTATTACCCCCTAGCTCCTGCTCACTGCCCTAAGTCCCGATCCCCACTCAAGCTAAGCTCCCTATTTGGGAGCTGTATATATACTGGCATTGTCCCTTAATAAAGCAAGACCTTGACAAGTGAACTTTGCTTGGTCTTCTTTTCTCTCGCTCATGATTTTCAGGTAGAAGCCTCTTTGGACCCTGAATAACTGGACCCGCAGGTCGGGTTCATGATATAACTGAAAACACATATGAAATACCTAAGCCAATCTTAAATAAAATTTCCCAGCATGATTGCTCTGTTAGAATTGGTTTTCTTATCTGGAGATATGACTGATGTAATTATGGCACAAACACTGATCTAATTGGATTGTTTTGGAGAATTACTTGAAATGTTTTTTTGAGTTCTCATCAAATTTCCTTAAAGAAATGATTTTCATGGTATTTGGTGGTGAGTCTGACATCTATCATTGAAATTTAAGTAAACAACTATCTGAGGTTTATTAGAAAAACAACTGTTATTTGAGCAACCAATCCATCACTTTATTCTCTCTTTCCTTCTGGGATCCTGCCTGTACTAGGGTTCTGGATTATCCTCACAGAAGTTGGTGCATTTTAGCAACTGCAATGGAAAAGAAGTTCATTTTAACAGTTGCAGATCTTTCTGCCCAACCCACCTAAATCTCCTATTCCTTCTGCTCATTTGCTGCTGACTTTTCACACACATACTTCTCCCTTCCCTTCCTTTTCCTCTCTTTTACTCTCTGTAAGTCATATATGAAGGTTTATGTAATTGCAAAATGGAATTTCTTTCTCCAAAAGATACTCTAAACTATAAAATGATCATGAAAAAACTTTCATTTTCATTGTATAACTAGAATTTAAGGGTTGCTTATGCTTATTCATTAATAGGTGAGCCTACTTGCCTGATATATTTGAAGATCACAAAAATTTTATTAATGAAATTCTATCAAAATACCCCAATATTATATCTCCCTACATGCTGGCGGTCAAAAATTTCCAGTTTTGTATTTATACTTTTGCATTATATATGGACTAAGAAAAAGAATTGAGTTATAGCAATTTGATTTTGCTTCAGTATTTATTTTTTATTTTTCCTCATTATGTTTAATCTTACAAGTTTGATTATACTGAGGCATCTGTACATTGCTATAGCACCCATATAAATGTGAATGAATTTTAAGAAGACATTAGATTACAAGCGCATTTAATGCTTAAGTACATTGATGAATTTTCAATCTGTATAGAATATTGTAAGGTGGAGAAATTGTATTAGCGGCATAGCTGGATGAAGTGAGTAACAGTGTCATGCTTTTGAATTGTTGATCTTGGAAATGATTCAATGTTGTGATTCCTCTATGTTTCCTGATCATCATTGAATAGACTTCTTTTCATCCCATCCTTCTTCTTCTTGTTCTATTTTACCACAACCTATACATAATAAAACTAAGTTATCATGGACTAAATTGCTGAATCCATGAGCTGAAATATAATTTTCAACCACTGGACAGTTTCTGTACAATATCTGCCACATGCACACAAAGCCAAAGAAAACATTGCCTCCCCACACTAAGTCTGCGCAATCTAATTGGATAGGTCACAAGTAGCAGTATAAAATATGGACCTCCACAGTACATAAACAACAAGAGGTTATGGCTTACTTAGACATAATTGACATTAAGCTCAGTAGTATTATAATTGTGATAAACTGATTATTATAAACCTTATGTATTTCCTGACATTTGAATATAAGGCAATGTTAATAACTATGTACCTTTCTGATAATGAAAGACTATACCTCCCTTCATAGGAACAACTACATTAGAATGTTAAATGTTCTACACTCTTTTTGGAGCATCACATGTCTCTACCTTTTATATCTATGATAAAGAAAGTAGAAGATGCAACTGTAACTGATTGTATGCTGGAATTCTGATAAATTTTATTCAAATCAACATACTGATCTGATTATACAGTGGAATTCTAATAAATGAAGTCATTGAGTGTATAGATCATTAGGTGTCAATGGGTCTTACCCATGACCTTTTACTGTGAGTGGAGATAACTTAAGTTGAATGGGTGATATACAACTTTGCCTTTTACTCATTTTTCAACTTCAACCTTGTGGATCAATGATAAGCTTAGAGGAAAAATGGTCACCTTTCAACTATATGAAAAGCTTTCATTATAATGTTTCAAATTTGCAAAACCCAACTCACAATGTGTTCATATAACATACTCTGCTACATACAGAAATATAAATTATCAGTTTGATCAGAAAGAACTCACAGCAGTATGTGTGATCACTGGCAAGCTGAAAAGCTTATGGAATGGTCTTAATTTGGATCAAAACCAGAATTTAATAAATAATGAGTCTTTTTCACACTTGTATGTATTGTGTTTATGTACTCATATGTACACAGTTCATCAGTAACTGAACTTAAAATAGAAAATAAGTTTAGTTAGTGAAGAATAAATTATTATTTATTCTTAATATCACAAATCACCAGAAGGGAAGTTATAGAATTTCTAGAAAAGATATCTAGGTTATATTTTCAGATAGAAATTGCTAAGGGTAGTTAATTTCATCAGTATCCACCTCCTATTAGTACCAAATTGAATATATTTTCCTAAATAAAAATTATTCTTATTTCGTATGTGTGGGATAATTAATAGGTGAGTCAAATTCACTTTTTTCTATTAAATATCCTAACTCTTGTGTTACTAATTACACACTTTTAAATTAATGGACGTGGTTAGTTTTTTATAATAAATTGGAGAGTGTGGAAAAGCTAAGCTTAAGAGAAAGACCCAGAAAAAGTCCAGTTATTTTAAAAAGATCAAAATAAGTCCAGGCAAAGGTAGGAAGGAGAAATTAAATGACTGGGTAGCCCATAGAGACACCTGACTGAATTCCTGGTAGCTCATGAACTCTACACTGACATCTGGGGACCCTGCATGGGACCAATATAGGCCTTCTGCATGTGGGTAGCAGTTAGTTAGCTTGATCTGTTTTGGAGCCCCTAGCAATGGAACTAGGATCTGTCCCTGGATAATGAGTTGGTTTTGTGGAACCCACGCCTTATGGTAGGATACCGTGCTTGATGAAGTGGAAGAGGAGCTTGGCCCTGCCTCAATTTGATATCGTAGGCTTTTTTGACATTTGATGGGGGGGGTCTTAGCCTTACTGAAGGGTGGATCGGATGGGGGTGGGTAGAATGGAGGTGAAGGAAGGAAAAGGGAGGGAAAACTGGTTGGTATGTACAATAAATAAAAGTTTCTTAAAAACATAAAAATTATTAAAGCTTATTTTTTCATGGACTATTTTTAGGTAACTACTTCAATGGGATGACTATTAAAAAACATAGCAACACCTTTATAATCCTGATTAATATTTGCATTTAATTTTTCTTCTGGTTATAAATTAATATTTGCAAACATTAAAGAAGGTATTATTTCCTTCTTTAGACTTCCTAGAGAAATAGGTTTTGGAGTTACATTAAAATAAGCATATTAAATCCAGAACAATCATCTCTACAACATAAATGATAACACCAAACATGAAGAAGTTTAGAATAGTAGCAAAACCTTAGAACCTGCTCAATAACTAACAGTCAGTACTTTGCCATAAAAGTATAAGCACTTTGAGATAAAGTAAGCAAGGAAGTTACATATGGGTTTTTTTGCACCTTGCAAATATCTGTCATTTATCAGGTTTGAAAATCTTTTCAAGCTTGAATGTTTTAAGACTTTGCATGATTTTCAATAATTATTTGTGTGTTAATACAGATAAACTAATTCTCAAAATGTTGGTCAAGGAATTGATATAGCATTTCTTTGTAAAAGAATGTACCAAGTGGATCTTTTTGAACTTGATCACTTCCTCTCTAAATTCTAATTAACCCCCAGAACTTATTAATATATCATAATTTAGAATTGATAATGTATACTCTCTGCTTATTATTTGTTCAATCAAGTATGACAATGTGCCAAAAAATGCTTAGTATGATGCTTAGAAACTGACAAATGTATTGTATTATTATTATTAATTGTTATTGTAAGTATTATTTATCTTTTGACCAATCATTACAATTGAAGCATCTTCTATGCTATAATTGCATCAAGATATACTAGGCTAGTTTATTCCTTGTTATTTTGACTTTCATTAACTTTTCACGTGCTTGCTTTCTCAGTAGATATGTATCATACCCTTTTATACTCCATCTGTTCCCACTCGTACATGACTGCAGTGAATGCCAACTGGTGATTATTCAAGTGATGTGGAGATAAAGTTCTTTAAATGTAAAATGAAGCAAAGCAATTCCTTTGATCATTTCTCATGTTTTTACTCATAGAAGATATTATTTAAGAGGGATGTCATACAGGCACAGTGCAAATTCACAATCTCCTTCAGAGATTTTCTTCATTTGGGTGATTTTATTTATATATTTTTGACTTTATATCACAGAGGAACCCTTGAACAGAGCAATGGTGCTTTTATGCTTGAAGCACAGTTGCTAAGTGTCCTCACAGCTTCTGCATACTTATTGTCCTTTTCTTCATTTTCTCACTGACAAAGAACAAGCAAGTGAGCTTTGACATTGTCACATCTCAACAATTATTTTTAGTGGACATAATTTCTTTGGAAAAATCAAGTCTGTCTCTCAATTCATTTTCTGTCTCTAGCATTACTTTGAACACATTCTAATTTTAATATTTTAAGGTATTTTGTTACAGTTATTGCTATAATTTTAAAGCAAAATGCTCCCCATGTGTTTAATATACAGATTCAATAAAGGCTGAGTCTGAGTTTAGACAAGTGCTCTCAACAAAGACTGAGAATTAAATACAGTATTATCTCTGGATGTAAAATAGTGGTAGATTTGAATACATAGGAAGTGTATGTGTGTATGTGTGTGTGTACAAGGTCATCACACCTATAATGTATATGATAGAATTTTCTAATGGATTTATTTCTGAGAAGTGGTAAATGTGTATTCATCACAAAGCATGTCAATTTTCCAGACATTCACACTTCATGAATGTCCTCTAGTTCATTGTCTTTACTGTATTTAAAAGAGAGAACAGACCTATTATCATGAAATAAGCCCATTCTTTTATGTCATTCACATAGTCATTTTTCTCCTATTTTTCTAATTAAGTGCTGTCAACAAGAAGACATAAATCACTAGATCATTAAAAAGACAATTTTTCTGAACATTTGTTATGTATAATTTTAGAAATCTTCATATTTCTTTAAGTATGCCTTTAGGTATCTTTATATTTCTGTAGGTAACTTATAAATTACTGCCTAAGTATTTAGAATAGCACTTTGAAAGTGATCAGCTTTTCATTACTGCACTATTTACTTGGGGCTATAAATTTATTTCTACATATTTTTGTCTTCAAAATTGTTTTTTATAAGTGATTTTCACTTGTGTACATTAAATGATTAACCTGAATATTACTATCTTTAGTAGAACTCAGTTCTATCCTGGAATTTTTCAACTGGTAATATATTACATTTCCAAATCTTATGAATAATGGTATCATGAGATTGCATGCAATTTAAGTCTTTGGTTCTGTGCTTGTGGACACAGAAAGAGAAGTAAGCAACTCTTCTGCTCAGCTTCCTTTGATGAAATTTATTCTGTCTTCTACATAATCTCTTGCTTCCCAAAATAAGCTGAACATATTGATTATAGCATCTTTTTACTGAATTAAGTACATACCAAAAGCAATGCATATCACTAAACAATTCTTTGAGATGTTTTCTATAATGTGATGTGGTGAAAATTATGCAAATTATGAAAACTCTGAAGTATCGACTTTTTTAATTTAATCACTTTTTAATGGAAAATTGGCATTTTTATCTTTTCAATGTACAATGCACATTGGGGTAAATGGTTTTTTATTTATCAAAACTACCCAAAGCTTAGATGTATTTCATTTACCTCATTGTTAAATGGTCCTTCTTAAAGTTCAGAGGAACTTTCTAGATGAATGCTATCTTCTTTCCTCAAATAGCTCAACAGGCTTGCTCAAGTAGAGAAAATGTTATTAGGAAAAACTATTACTGCAAGTTCTTGTGAGCTGTAGTTTCAGCTTTATGCAAGTCATTTCTTCCATAGCTACCTAGGTCAAAGTAATTCATTCACAATGAATGCACATGGGACAGAAGTTTTATTTCTAGATGAAATTGGGGAACGTCTATGGATTTTAGTCTAACCTTCCTACAACAACCAAAATAAGCACAAGGTTTGCTAAAAATATTGAATGCTATTTTGAAGAATGTGTATTATAACTAGAACATTGAGATATCACAACAATGCTCTATTGTTCAAGTCAGAGAAGGAGAGAGAATAGTTGCAGTTCCTTTGGGAAAACCTCAACATGTGTTTTCCAGGAACAAAATTCTAGAAACTATTTGAACTAATTTTAAGTGTTTAAGACATTAGTGCTTGCTAGGTGGTAGTGGACATGCCTTTAATGCCAGCAATCTGCAGGAAGGGGCAGACAGATCTCTGTGAGTTCGAGGACAGCCTGGTCTACAAGAGCTCATTCTAGAACAGGCTCCAAAGCTACAGAGAAACCCTGTGTAGAAAACAAAAGACTTTAGTGAATACTGAAATAGCACATATTAGTGTTAACAAAGAACATAAGGACAAAATTGAATATGCTGAACTCTGGTGCTAAATTTGACTACAGTTTTATTTTCTTAATTAATAATGCATATTTAATATTTGAGATTATGATGTCAAAACCAAAACATGGCCATCATTTACATAACTATATTTTATCCTATATTCACTGATCTCATGCAAAATGCATGTCTCACATTATATTCTCAAATACATTAAGAAGAAAACCACATTGAAATACTTTCCCTATATGAGATGGTGCATTGTGATATGGAACAAAATTTTGACTATTGCTTAATTGTAACCTGACATTCTAATCACTGGATACATGAATA
>JAQHUG010000224.1:715229-741763 GCA_028555095.1 Dicrostonyx torquatus | reverse complement strand
AAGAAAGAAAGAAAGAAAGAGAAGAAAGACCAGAGCATTGATAGAAATCCACCTGGGTAGGTTCTTAGAGGCCTTTATAAAATCCACTAGTGCTCACAAAATTTGTAATAGTTGAATGAACACATTCAATTCTTAGTCATCTACATAAATTAATCAATAAATAGAGGTAAATATATAAATAAAAAGATTAATATAATCATGTTTTGTTGAAATTATGCTATAGATGTAGAGTCTAACATCCATGAGAATGTTGAAAGTTATCAAGCAATTTACACAAAACTTTTAGGCTGTGTTTTTAATAAGAGATATAAAGTCACTGTATATTACATTGTGATTCATCATTTGCTAAAACATTATTTAAGGTAGAAAGCAGAATTATAAAGTACAGGGTGAGTCAGGATTCTTGTTCACAAAATTAGTATAGAAATGCTATTAATTTGTTCTTATTTCTAATAAGAGAGTACATTTATTATATGGGAAATTTAAATGAAAAGTGTCTCTTAAAATTGAAATATGCTACTCCCAAAAATAATGATTGTAAATGTGGAATGATTAGTTGAGAACATGCAGAAATAATTACAAATGAAAAATATAATACATATATCTGAATTTCTGTGTTTGCATTCCAAGTATCACCTCAAATGTAAATAATGATATAGGTAGTGTAGTAACTTGGAGAATCCATAAGATGAATAAAAAAATCTGAATAAAAAAGAAGATAAGAATATGGAATCCAGGGTACTTATCATTTATTTTAAGACAATATATATAAATAAATCTTTATTATTTCATAGTCAAATGCTAACTATATTCTCACTACTCACTAATCAATTTAAATAATGTAATGTATCAGGGATGAAGATGTAACTCAGAATACAGCACTATGTAACATATACAAGGTTTTGAGTTTGATTCCCCAGCACATCATTAAAAAAAATGTATTCAACTTGACTATTTGGTGTTTGGTTATGAATTTGTGTGTTTTGCCCTGCAAAAGACTATTTCTCCTATTTAAAAAATTCCTTCATTGCTTTGTTACCTGAGTTTCTTTGTGGAGGATGGGGACTCCTGTGCTTTCAGTCCTGAAATCATACATACAAGTGACATTAATTTTCAGCCTAAGTTGTTCTTATGTACTTTGGAATGTATATATATATATATATATATATATATAATTTGCATGTGTGTGTGGAGTGTGTGTATATGTTTGTATGGTACAGAGTGATGTGTAAATAGATTTAATAAATAATTGCAATGAATTTCAAAAAGAACAAAGATGAGTATATGGAAAGATTTGAGAGGAGGAAAGGTAGGGGAAGAAAGTGAAGTAATTATTTTATAATCTCAAAATATGAAGGAAATATTTTTTTTAAAAAAAATGATTATTGAGCCGGGTAAATCACAGTACGATAAGTACCCACCTGTTCCTCCATTTCTGCCCTGCTCCATGAAGTTTCTTTTAAACAGCTAAGAGATACCACCAAGCAAAGCACATTAACGCTGTTTACATATCTTTTAGTCCAAGGACTAAAAACAAAGTGATTTCCTTAGTATGCCATGTCATTGAATCATTCTTCTCTAGTTTTCATCTGATCCTCTCTAGAAGATTTCTCACAATGGGGAAACATACATTCAATTAACATGAAAATTTCAAATACTTTTTTAGAGGTCAAATACAATGTTTTCATTGTATTGCATTAAATATATAATAAATATTATCTATTGTTGTTGCAATGAGTCATTCTTTAAAACTTTCCAAAAATTGCATCATAATAACTCTTAAGTATTTGTTTATAATATTGCGAGCATTTGATACATAACAATGCTTAGTCATAGACTAGCCAACATTATACTGATTCTGTATGAAACATGGCATTTGTTATTTAAATTGTGTCTATTTCAAAATTATGGGCAGTTTTTGTCCCAGAAAATAGTCACCCTGCAACCTCCTGTGAATAGTTCTTTTGGTTTGATACTCCATTGAAAGCAGACCAACAGCAGCCTGAGTGCTTTTCCTACCCAAAGAAATGTCCTGATTCACCTCCTTTTCTTTTTAGGAAGAAAATGCCTGTCTTCTGTTTATAGACAATTCTATTCATTAGTAAATCATCCTACTGCTACTGCCTATCATCTCTCAAAAGTTACATACTTTAGTGTTCTTGATAAAATTATTACTAGACGCAAATGGTGTTGCTTTTCAATATACATTTTAATTTATTTTTTTTTCATTTACAATATATATTTTTAAATTTGTTTTACATCCTGGTTGCAGTTTCCCCTCTCTTCTCTCCCCAGTTCCTCCACCCACACCAACCTATGTTGTCACCCTTCAATCCTCCCCTCATGCTTTTCTGCTTAGGAAAAGGCAGGTTTCCATGAGTATCAAGAAAACACAGCAGAAAGTCTAAGCACCTCCCTATGTATTAAGTCTGGGCAAGGTGAACCTGCATGAGGAGCAGGGTCCCAAAAGCCAGTAAAAGAGTTAGTGACAACTTTTGTGACTGTTTATAGGAGTAACACAAAAGGATTAAGCTACAAAACTATAAATATGCAGATCTTCTAGGTCAGCTGCTTTCGGGCCTAGAAAGTTAGTTCAGTTCTTGTGAGCCACTGTGAAAACAGTTCAGTTGGTTCTCTGAGTTTTCTTGTGGTGTCCATGACCCCCTGGCCTCATAATCATGTATCCTTCATTTCAGCAGGATTCCCCAAATGCTGCCTAATGTTTGACTGTGGGTCTCTTCCTCTGTTCCCATCAGTTGCTGGATGAAGCCTCTCTGATGAAAATTGGGCTAGGCACAAAACCGAGCAAATCCCACAAGTGGGAGAGACTGTAGGTGGAAGGTTGTGTCTTGGTTGATTTCCCACTCCCTCGACTTGATGTCTTACTTGGTCACTGCACATGGTTAATTCAGACTACATGTCCCATTGTTGCAAGGAGTCTTTACTGGGGTCATCTTATTAGATTCCTGGGATTTTCCTTTGTGGCAGGTTTTTAACCTGTCCCCAAAAGGTTCCCAATTTCTTTTCAGTACTCTCTCTCTCCTTCCCTTCCTCCAAATCTTCCCAGATCATTTCTACAACCCTGTTCAGCCAACTTCCAGTTCTTTCTCATTTGCTATAAAAACAAAACCCAAAACAAAGAAGCAAGCAAGAACCCTTTAAAGAAATCAGTAGAAAGAAGAGCATCAAATCCAAACAAACCAAACCAAACCAAACCAAAAATAAAAAGCAGTTCCTTTGTATTGACTTACTATCCTGGACATGAGGGAGGTCTACCTTGTTGTGTGTTGATAGACTCAATGACTATCAAGTGACAAAAATGGTTCTCTTTCCAAGCAGATATCAATAGCAAACATCTCCTAAGATACTGGTCCTGTCTTTGTGTTCACTCCTCCTTCTCAGTACTGGGATTTTTTCAGCTTAAAATGGTAGAAATTAATATACATTTTAAATATGACATTAAAAACTTAGAATATACTTATTGAAGTTCAGATTAAACTCTCTCTCTCTCTCTCTCTCTCTCTCTCTCTCACACACACACACACACAAACATACACATTCATAATTACCATTTTTCATTTAATACAATTATTTATGAAACAATTGATTTGGAGCTCTTCTTTGTATCTGCAGCATCTTTGACAGACACTGCATTTATTCAAATACAATGCATTATTTGATAAATCTTGCAAAAACTTAGTTTATTGTCCACAACATTATATATATATATATATATAATACTGAATATCCCAAGTCAATGTCATATTCTGAGTAGACATTAATAGTTCAATAAACATTTGTCCACACTTAAACAATCGAAACAGAAAGAACAATTCATAGCAGAGTTCATCCCTAGAGCTATCTCAGATTATATCGGTGTCTTCTACAGTTACTACTGAACCACTTTTCCCTGAGTAAATTGTGTTTTACACTCAGAGAGATAAAACACTTCTGCTGTGAGATCAACTGCTCCAAGGAAGTAAGTAAAATGAAATTCATTTTTATAAATATCAGTTTATTTCATAAAAATACAAAAATATAAATATACACTTATAAAAATATGAGTGAATTAACACAAAGACATCTTTCAGCTAAATAAATATGGCAGTAAGAGTCACTCCTAGATCATTAGGTATATTTCTCTCAATTAATTTACAAAGCCGTTGCACAATGTTTAATTTCATAGTATATGTGACTGACAATCAGTTAAGAAAACATTTATAAATTTCCTATATTAATACAAGGCACAAAAAGCCTTTGAATATTTTTATTGATTATTAATGTGATATATTATCCCAAGCTCAATAGGCAAAGAGGGTGAAATGTTGTTATTACTGTTTTAAAATCTATGTCGTTCATACTCATTCACAGAAACTTACTGATTAAACAAACCCTTACTAAGACAACACTTATGTATTGTTTGGAGTTGATTTTTAAAAACTTCCTTCAAAAAAAAAATAGAACAGGCCACTCAATCTGGTACCAAAGGGTATTTCCACTAACGGTGTTCAAGCCATACAGAACTCAGTCGTGGTCACTGTCATCACCCCCATACAGGTCTGCGAGTTTTTTGAACCGAGGCCCCCAGTCGCTGAGGTAATCGTAATCCTGGTTACAATCAGCAGTGAGAGATTCTAAAGAACTGAGCGAATTGGCTACAGAATCATTCCCTTCATAGGCATAAGTGGCCAGGGAATCATAAGGAGGTGCACTTGGGTCTGAGTCGTTTTCTTTTAATCTCCGGTGGATGAAATCTTGGACATCAATATTTTCCCACAGGGGTACAGTCCTTCTTATCTGAAAAATAGTTTCAGGCATGACATCTCTTCTAAGTTTGCTGTCTTCTCTTGCTTCAGGGTTCCTCAGTGTGCCAATATCAAAAGCCTGGGTGTCTTCCTCTCCACCACCTTCATCGTTGTAGGTCACAATATTGTCCCGGACGTCATCCTTTGAAATGATCAGAGGCTCCTTTTTTCGTTGCCTCTTCAATGCAGCAAACAGCACGATTAGAGCTATTGATGAGAGATGAAGTGATTCATGATTAGAGAGAATATACATAATTCTAGTGTATGTGAAATTTAGATGAATTTCTGAAGACATGGGTAGCTATCAAATAAGAATAATAAAGAGAAACATTGCACAATTTAAAATAAAAGCAGTAAAATAAAATTAAATTAAGAATTAAATAAATTAAAGCATTAATTTACGTTTCAAAGCCTGTTGATTTGGGGTATTAAAATATTATTTATGAATTACTGCATTTGTTCAACTAAGAATAACTGCATTCCTCTTCTCACCGAACACACATTTATCTCAAAGTTAAGAAAATTATTATTTAGTCGTTTCTATGAGTAAAAATTTAGGATATGTTTGTATACAGTCTCTCATATAGATTCATATTAATGAATACTTTTATAGATACATATATTTATTTTAAACCTATGCACACATATGTATATATAATGTGTGACTAATGCTTTTATTTTATTAAATATTGAGCAAACATTTATTTAAATTGCATTAGTGGTATGGTTTTGAAATTTGTGTAAAATTTAAAATGCAACTTTTGAAACAATATAATATTCAAATTTCAAACCAAGTTTAATTTGCACTCATGCATCAGGCAGCTACAATTGGATTTTTCTTATTGAAACCATTCATAATTCACAAACTTACATTCAGATTTTGAAATTGAAATTAAAATTTTGTTTTATTTATATATTATTCTATTTTTATTTGTGTATGTTTCCATGGATATAATAATTAAGCATTTCCTCATATAGTAAAATCACAGCTTTTCTCATAGAAGTTGAATTAAATATAATGTATATATTTGACAGTCTTCTTTTCCTGTTGCTTATACAATAAGATGTATTATCTATATATGTACATTTATTTTTGCATGTGGAGTCTGCAAGTTAATATTGAGGTTTTCCTTTGTTACTCTTTATGATGTGAATTAGGGTCTCTCACTGAACTCAGAAATCACTATTTGGTTAGACTGGCTGTTCTTTATGTCTCCATCCTAACTATTGCCCAAAGAACAGGAGAGGTTAAAGATGTGCTCAAGTAACCCAACATTCTCCCTGTGTGATGGTTTTCATGTTCTGAATTTTGCATGAAAAACATTGTATCAAGAAAGTCATATCTCCTTGACTCCTATAAAATGCTTTAAGAAAATTAAAAATCTATAATTTTTTTTTAAATTATGAAATTGATATTAAAACTCAACCAATCATCTTATTTATGCAAGAGAAAAATTAAAAAACTAAATCAGAATATAATAAAAACTATATGGTAAGAAAAAAATTATAAAGAAAAATAATCAAATCTGGAAATTTTCTCACAAATATATTTAAACAAGAAATTGAAACCTGCATTTCACTTATTTTAAGAAGTCCAATGTTTGCCAAAATTATTTCTGAGCCAGTCTTGATTATGCATGTTTGTAATTCCAGCAATTTAGAACCTAAAGAAGTAAGAATATTTGGATCTGTCCTGGGCTGCCTACTGAGATCTTGTCTCAAAGGATAGAAGATAAAGGAGGTAAGAGCATGCATATTTCATTAAAAATACCAAAACAATTTAGCTCCAAATTTTCTGCTGCCTTTGCTGTACTCTGATTTAGTTTTGCTATGCTGAATTATTTTTCTTTGAGTGTTGAGCTTTGAACATGGTGGAAATACACTGTACCACTGTCTTATATCTCCAGGTCAATTGCTAACCTCAGATAAATTCCAATGAAAAACAGTTTGGAGACTTAACCATTATTCAGGTTCCCCTGGGAATTATTAAAAATGAATGAAACAAAGAAAAAGTCTTAAATAGTTGAATATTCTCTAAGAATAGAGTCATGTACTGGAAATAGTGTTATTTTGCAATTTAAAATTAAATGAATGTACTTTAGTTTCCTAAATGTTGTAAATAGATAATAGAACAGTAAACATATCTTATCTTCCCTAGATATGAATGAATTATATCTTACATGAATGGATCTTTGAGTCATTAATATCTATTTTTCTCTCCATTCTGCTAGGTAAGAAATGTCTGCTTCATTTACTGGATAGAAATAAACATTTGATGTGCATTAATGCAGTGAGGCTATTAGATAGAAAATTGCATCAATATTTTCACTAATGTATAACTAGAATGTAGCATTTATTTATATTTTAATATTATATTCCTAAATACAGGATTATGTGAGTAGTAAATCAGAAAAATCTTAGACCCTTTTTATAGCATTATTATTTTGACAGGTATTTATAATTTTATAAGATTTCATTAATTTTCTAGACATTCTTTTACTACTATGCATTTTATTCGCACAGATTTTATTACTTGTATTTGTTTTTTGTTTGTTTGTTTGTTTTTCGAGACAGGGTTTCTCTGTAGCTTTGGAGCCTGTCCTGGAACTAGCTCTTGTAGACCAGGCTGGTCTCGAACTCACATAGAACCGCCTGCCTCTGCCTTCCGAGGGCTGGGAGTAAAGGCGTGCGCAACCACCGCCCGGTCTATTTGGTTTGTTTTGCATAAACTTATATTAACCCTAGGGCCTTGCAATGCTAAAATGCTTTACCCCTGAGCTATACTCACAACATTCTTCTAAATTAAGATATTACGTTAATTAAATCTGCAAGATTCATCATAGTGCCAGAGGGGTATCTAAGGTCAAAAGTCACAAAATTCTTGCCATAGGTTTCATGGCCACACTCAAATTTCAAGAATACCTAGAATGGACAAAATTGGTGTCTTAAGTGCAAAACCACTCTCATTTTTTTCCTAAATAGCTGGGTGATGCTAAATGAAATAAATTTTCCATTCACTTTTGTCAAAGCCTTAGTGGAGTTCTACAAAGATATCTGTCCAGAGGGATTTTATCCACAGAGCTTGGAAAGATTTATGGCAATAAAAGCCAGCACACATGAGCATTAGCATGTAAGCTTGGCAAATTCTCCTGCCCTTAGTGCAAAATTTTTGGATGAATATTTTATAAAAATAAGTTTTGGAGTGGTTTACAGTGAAACTACCATTTGAATCAGTTAAATCATTGTATTGGTGTATGATTAGATAAAATATATTCTTTCAGAAACATAATTTAATTTGAGGGAGATATTTGTGATTACCCTCTCATAATGACATTTTAAAATCTGAGATTGTGTGTGTGTGTGATTGTATGTATATGTATCTTATAAAATTTCTCTGAAGAAAATATCTTAAGGTGCTTTCACCAATGCCTGATATATTTCTACATATTTTATATTGTTAGTAGAAACATTTTTAAGGGTGAAAAACTCGTACTTTTAAGATTAGAGAATTTTAAGAATAGAGAGTTTTAAGGTAGAAGATTTGCATTAATGCATCAATAAATGCATTTTAGAAATGTCATTTGGAGTTGAAGAGACAGCTCAATAAATAACTAGCTTGCTTGACAAGAATGACACTAATAGTCCAGATCCCAACAGACATGTAAAATGCCAGATATGATGATAAAGTCCTGGAATTCTAATTATAGAAGTTTGAGGAGGGACCCAGAGCATCTCTAACCAGCTATGCAGTTTATCAGTGAGCTCCAGGTCTTTTAATCTATGTAGTGTCAAAAACAAGGTAGAAATCAATAGATAAAGTCACCTGATGCTGACGTCAAGGCTCCACACATGACTACATGTTTAGGTGTGACCCGGACAAGTACACAAATCCATGCAAACACACAAGGAAAGGGATGCACCTGTTTTCTAGTCATTGCCTAGTTGAACAGATCTGATAGGACTAAATTAAGCCCTTAGAACTGTGGTCATATGACCTTCACCCTATAACTATAACTCTTCTGTTATTATATCTTTGTTTTACAGTTAGACATCTAGTCCGTTCTCTCAAAAACAAAATAGGGGAATATTGTTTTTACATTGAGAATAATTTTGTATAATGTTAAATATGTACAATTTCATATAAAATGTCTGGACAATGGAGAAGACGGCCTTAGGGACAGGAGGTTTGAGAGATGTGTATCTTACTGAGCAGGATGATGACACAAAGCAAAATTGCAATGAGCGCTCCTGTGCTCAGGCCAGCAGCAAGCATCAGGGCCTCTGCATTGCAGGACTGCATGTTTCCTTGGTTATCACATGCACACACACGGATAGTGAGTGTGCCAGTGCTGCTTTGAATAGGGTAATCATTGTCAAAGATTAAAACTGGCAGTAGATAGGTGTTCATTTTGGAGCGGCTGTACCCATCTTTTTGAGTTATGATTCCTGCTGTATTATCTGAAAAGGAAAAAAAAAGAATATTAGAAAAAAATCATTGTACTCATTTCTTTTTCATTCATTCATTCATCTCTCTTTTCCTCCTTTTCTGGTCCTTTCCCCACATTCTTCCACTCTGTAGTTTTGAGATGTGTTTGCGAAGCCTAGGCTAGTCTCAACCCCCCTATCTAGAAAATGACCTTGAGATACTTGATGTTCCTGAGATCTCTTCCAAGGTGTTGGATTGACAGAAGAAGAGGCAACACCTTGCTTCATGTTCAATTTCAATTATTCTCCTTAATAATTGACACTTTAGAGATTTAAAGATGTCTTTTACCTTTATTGTCTACAATGGTAAAGTTTGGGTTAAGTGGAAATTCTGGCACTGCCTCAAAGAAGAATTTGTGTCCTCTGGGAGGGTCATCTTTGTCCATGACACTTATCGTCTGAATCAACTGAAATCAAAACATAACCATTATTTTTGTTCTGCAAAACATAAACAGAGCTTAATTTATCTAAGATCTTTTAAGTTGCTATAATTTACTAGGGCAACATTCTTATCTTTATATAATTAAAAATTTGAACATATGTATCGTTTTCAAGAAAACACACCAAAGGTGTTGTTCTTATGGATCTATTGCTTTCATCTAAGATCGCATTTAATAAATAATAAAAATCATCTCTGAATTAAGTTTGTTAAGGTATTTCAGGGATTGTTTTACTTCCTTGTGACTTCAACATTTGAAATTGATTAATTCAATTAATAATCTGTTTTGTCATTTTTCTAAAGTCCTAATCTCTTGTACTTTTTATTTGCATAATTATATCTTTTTCTAATTAGAGTTTTTTTTAAAACCAGCCCCTCAAAAACCAAAATTATATATTAAAATATAATGAAATTGAAATTTTGCAATTACAGAAAAAGTTAGATTAAGCCATGCTTTTCTAAGGTACTTAATGTCCAAAACAAAAACAAGAAAACAATTTACAATTGAATATTAAAATATAAATATTTAATACATATCAATATTTATTTAAAATGTATGCTTAAGACATTAGCAAAGATAAATCACAATCAGTGTATGTATGACTCTGTGAGAACATTTGGACATGCTATAGTGTATTTATTTTCCTATAGTCACATTAAAAAGAGTTTTTGAAAGTCATACTTTAAATACCATTATGAGTGCTTTTGTAAGTACACATAAAAGAAATATAATATCAGTATAACAAAATTTCATACAAGCAAAGCATTGACTCCTGCCTTCCCAAAGATATGTTTATAAAAGTTTATAATAGCTTTGTTTACCTGCCCAGATTTTGCATTTTCACAAACAAATGTTTCATAGTACATGGCAAATTCCGGAGCATGATCATTTATATCAAGAATTCTGATGAAGACAGGAATTTGGCTACTTTGTTTTGGGTTATCTGCAACAAAAACTTCATGTCAAGTTTCAATGCCATTTATAGAGGCAGCTTTAAAGCCACAATCAGTATCAATAATCAAGTAACTGATCAATTCCATGTATTCTTTAGCTCATTTGGATAGATGGCAAACATATTTATTGCTTGGTCCAAAAATAATGCATAATAAAAATAGATTATAATGGTGTTTAATAAGGCAAATTTGACAATGTCTATAAGCTCATGTGTGATTTTTGTGAGGCTAGAAGCAATTGAAATCCATTACTACTTGTAAACAAATATAAAAATTATTTAAAATGATTTGTTATCCTTAAATAAAAATTTACTAGTAGTACTAACATTATATGATTAATTCTTTCATAGATATTACCACTATTATAATAATGTCACAAAAGAGTCTTTTTTCTGTCTTTTATTTGGTACTATGGTGAAATAGGTTTAGATGGATATACCCACAACTTACTTATCTCTGTGGCTGTAATTGTGATGTTGTGCCAGGGGGATGATTCTCTGTCCAGCGGCTTCAGAGTGAAGATAGAGCCATTTTCTGAGTGAATATTGAAAACCTGTTCCATATCAGTATGTCGGTCAACAGAGTATCTGACGGAAAAGAGACTTGTAAATTCAGACCTATCTGACAGGAAAGAAACTTGCACATTTAGACTTATCTGAAATTACTTACATCGTTCTCTATTTCATCAATTTATAGGAAATTCTCATATGATATGACAAATTTATGAGTTGTAAAATGCTGGCATTTTTTCTGCATTATCATTCCTATGGAAACAGTTTGAGGCTCTGACTGTTCTATTATGACCACCATGTTGGTGAATTTGTTTGGAGATATTACTTATGCTCCTGGATAGTTGTATTAACCTTAGGCAAAATATTAATAGCTTTTTGATTGACTTAATTTTACCATAACCCACTATTAAATTTGTCATAGAAAAATGATTGTTGTGAGGACAGGAAAATAAACAACAACAAAGAAAGAACTATCTAGCCATCACTGAGTGCACTGCTCACTTTTCTACATGCCTCCTCAAAGGCACTTAAAAGAAAATTTTGATCTGCTTTGGAAGTATTGTACATTTTAGTGTAGTTAATTTTTGTTTGTTTGTTTGGTTTAACTTTGTAGCTTTGTTCTCTTGTTTGTGTATTTGTTTTCAGACAGGGTTTCAAGCAACTGGGGATGGCTGATCATCATGTAGCTCAGACTGTGCTTTAACAACTGTCTTTCTGCCTTCATCTTAAAAATTAGTGGTACTATTTTTTGAGGCATGTTTGTTGATATGGCCCAGATTGACTTTCAATTTGGAGTTCTCCTCCCTTATCCTCAGCAATCCTGGCACTGACGACACAGAAAGGCAACCCAGCAGTTGTTTGTTTCTTATCATACGTAATGCATATGTGTCCATGAACTTTGTTATAGGAAGTATACAATTTTATAGAAAAAGAAAGTAAATTAAGTACTTTTAAGGATTTTTTGTTTTTCCTTAATACACATGTATATTAATACACTGCATGCATGCTTTGTAATTGTGGAGAAAAGAAACGGAATCTACATGCCATGGAATAGAATTACCAAAAATTGAAAGCAACCAGGTTGATGCTGGGAAACAAACCCAGGTCCTCCAGAGGAGCACCGCTTTTAATCATTAAAACAGACCTTTAACCTTGTAAATTCAATCTTGAATTTAATTTTGCCAGTTTAATTCAATGTATGAAAGTACTTGTTAAATTTATTTTGACAATAACTTATAATTATCTCAGGGTTTTTTTTTATTGTCTCATTATAGTTTTTGTGCCTCTTAGAATGTTGAACAGTTGGTAGCACGATCCCCTGCTAAGGTGTGAATGTGGGTCTCTGGCTCTATCTCCATCCATCATGCAAAATTTCTATGGTGACGATTGAGATACTCAACAAAGTAACTATGGGACAAGTTCAGTTCAGGCACCCACTCCTCTGCTGCCCAAGTACCTAGCTGGGACTTCCCTGTGAATACCTGGGATCCCCTCCAGAGACAAGTCTCTTGCAAATCTTAAAATGACTCCTGTTAATGTAGATATCTTATTCCCTTCTCCAATATCCATCCTTCCTCCATCTCCACCCTCTCACAACCCCAGGATCTCCCCGGTTCTTCCTTTCTCCCTTCTACCCCCATCCCTTTCGCTTACCGCCTCCCCCAATCCCTACCACCACCCCCATCCCCACCCCTGTGATTCCAGCTTTTGTCTGACGATCTTGTTTGCTTCGGACATCCAGGAAAATCTATATAAGTTTTTCTTTGGGTTCACTTTGCTATTTGGCATCTGCAGGCTTGTAAGTGGAAGAGCAGAAGGAAGGAAAAGATGAGCAAGGATCCAGGATCCTGGGGGACTGGCCTATCAACAGAGACGGTGGGCTTGGTCTGTTGGGGGCTCCTCAAGTCCAGTTGGACCAGGACTGAATGAGCATGTGACCTGACCGGACTCTCTGAATGTGACTGCCAGTGGGGACTGACTGAGAAGCCAATGATGGTGGCGCTGGGACCTGTCTCTTCTGCATGTATTGGCTTTTTGGGAGCTTGTTCTGTGTGGATGCACATCTTCTTGGACCGAGTTGGAGGGAGGTATCCTGCCCCATCCTTAAGGAAGCAGGGGGAGGGCGGTGGGGTAGTGTGGGAGCAGGAGGGCCCGGAACAAGGGGAGCAAATGTAAATTTTTGTTTTAACAATAAAAAAAGAAAGAAAAAAAAGAAAGTTGAACAGTTTAATTTGAGGTGAGAAAAGGAAAAAAAAATCGTTGCCTATTTGTTTATTTACTTTATTCATTTTCTTTTGTTTTAGTGTGGCTTTGAGACAGTCTCACAGAGCCTGGGTTTCCCTTGAACTCTCTGAGGAGCAAAGGACAACCTTGAAATTCCTATTCTCCTTACTTTTATCTCCAAGTACTAGAATTACAAGTGTACCTCTGGACCTAGGAGGTGCTCACTCCTCATAAATACATTGATCATCTCAGTCACCAGTTTTATGACCTTCCGAAGGATGGGTGATAACATTATCTAAAACTAATTATGTTGACTTTTTTTTTTTCAAATTTTCTGTGACTCCCTTAATTTTACCAAGTGTTGTTATAATAACTTGAAAGGTAAAAACAAGGCAAAAACATCATTATGAAGAATGAAACTAAATCATAACAATATATTCATGTTGAAAAAAGTGTAATCCACAACACTGCCTTGCAAATTTGTCTCTTCCTTGTTGGGAAAGGTCAGTAGTTAACCAATATCTGGTCACATCACAAAAAGTCTTATAACTTTTTTCACTACTTGTAATGAAGGTCAAAAAGAAAAAAAAATAGCTGTTTTGTTCCCTATGGCTTTTACCTAGATGTTAATATAAAGACTCTCTGGTGAAAGAAATAATAAACAATAATTCTAATATTATAAAAGTCACTAATTGACTTTCATGTTGTTTATGGGACATCAAAAGTAGTTCTGAGCACACGCCAGCTTCTAATTCAGTTTAATCTTAATTTGCAAGGATTTTCAGGTTAAGAATTCATGAAGGATACTCACTTTGACAATGCAGAAATATGCTCACTTTTTATCATCAGCAGTAGAAACTTTCTGGTCTATATTTAAACTTTGCCATCAGTGAAAATGATGTCTATTATTTTTTAAAGTTCAGAGATATTGTTCATTTACGTACCATCCATGTTTTATTTTCAACACAGAATTAGGACATTCTGAATAATCAATTATTAATAAATAGAAGGAATTACTGGTAATGAGCAGAAAAATTGTGCTAAACACTTAGCACAGAAATCATTTCTGTGTCCCTGAAATTGGTTTATAAAATCAATAGTGTTTTATTGATTTTCTTTCATTGAAATTTGAACTGTTATCTAAAATATACCACTGGCATAAACTTTCTTTGGAAATACTTCCTTAAGAGGAAAGAACCACTTACATGGGTGACATAAAAATCAGGAAATTTACGCAATAACTCACCTGTAGAATCTGAGCTCAAATTTGGTTTTCATTTCATGTTGTATAATAAAACATTAAACACATTTAAACACCTGTGTTTTCCCCCTAAGACATACTAGATAGAAACTGATGTGATACATAAGATTGCTAGGGGTTGTTTTAATGTGTAAAGTTCTAAGTCATATTATCATTGATTAATACAGTGTATCCAGATACAAATTTACTTTCTTCTTCCTAAGTGATTATTTCAAGTAATGTTTCTCACAACTGTATAGTGTGAAAATTTTAATTGTTAGAATAGTTGCTGACTATATAATGGAGATACTAATAGTTTCACAAGAAAATAATAAAATAATTTACAGAGATTAATAATTTTAATTTCAGAGCAGTGTTATTATCTGTAGATAGATAGTGTTTATCCTAATAATTTCTATGTAGACCCCAAATGATCTTATAGTGGTGATCCTCATGCCATAGCCACTTGTGTTTCAGGATTAAAGTCTCCACCACCACATCTGGATAGATTTCTTTTTTCATATCAGAAAAATAAAGAAATCTTGGAAGCCCTCTGTGCATTGATGTTCCCATGGATTCTTTGCACCTCAGTTTGGACTATATAACCTTTACTAAAACTTAATTCACTTGAGGGGATCCCAGGCATTCACAGGGATGTCCCAGCTAGGTACTTGGGCAGCAGAGGAGTGGGTGCCTGAACTGAACTTGTCCCACAGTTACTTTGTTGAATATCTTAATTGTCACCATAGAAATTTCGCATGATGGATGGAGATAGAGCCAGAGACCCACATTCACATCAGAACAAGGGATTGAGCTACCAAGTTCCAGTGGAAGAGCAGAAGGAGGGAGAAGATGAGCAAGGAAGTCAGGACCGTGAGGGACTGGCCCACCAACAGAGACAGTGTGCTCGAGCTATTGGGAGCTCATCAAATCCAGCTGGACCAAGACTGAATGAGCATATGACCTAACTGGACTCTATGAATGTGACTGCCAGTGGGGACTGACTGAGAAGCCAATGATAATGGCACTGGGACCTACCTCTTCTGCATGTATTGGCCATTTGGGAACTTATTCTATATGGATGCACATCTTCTTAGACCGAGATGGAGGGGGGAGGGCCTTGGGCTTCCCCTAGGGCAGGGTATCTTGCCCCATCTTAAGGAAGCAGAGGGAGGGCGGTGGGGTAGTGGGGGAGCGGGAGGGCCGGGCACAAGAGGAGTAAATGTAAATTTTTCTTTTAACAATAAAAATTTTTAAAAAAACCAAAAAAACTTTATTCATTCTCTTGCCAATAAATTTGTTTAGCTACTTACTTTTAATTTGAAGGCAACTGAATTTCTTCAAAAAAAATCGTTGAACTTTAAAAATGTTGAACATAAAATAGGTGTGAATTGAGGCAAGATGTTCTTTCAAAATGCATAAAATTATAAAATTATAAGTGACCTTTTGATTTGAGAGATTTATAATAACTGATGAGGTGAAGCAGTTGTGGAACTGTGATGGTAAATTCATATGGCCAGTAGCATTTATAGTTAAGCCAACAGGTTTGATAAACAGATTTTCAGGGTGGTAGATGGAAAATAGTTCCCTAAATTTCCTCTAGAATGTGTTACTGAGGCTGATTTTATCCTCTCTCTGGTGCTTCAATCAAACTTCTTTAATCCTTTTTGACTTTTGCTGAATTTCCCCCAACTTTCATTGGGTATCTAAAGAACGTTTCATTACATTTAGCATTGCAATGGATTTTTCTGTGTTCTATCCTATTTCCAGGTAAGCTTAATTTGCTAGCAAATTTGGTAATGTAAGTAATAGAATCATAATTCTTGCGAATATAAGTGAAATTGCATCTCATTCCTTACTCCTAAACCTGAAGTTTGATAAGAACTGGAAACTTAAACGTATATCAGGCATCATTCTATACAATGAAGAAAGGGTGAATCTTAAAAAAAATCCCTTTGAAATTGAATCCTCGGGATTCATATTTAGAAAATATATATACAAATACTAAAAAATTGTGAATATTCATGAATAATGTATTACACATGTTGAAATTTTTTTTTCTGTGTAGCCCAGGTAGTTTTCATACTCATAGAGATCCACTTGCCTCTGCCTCTATACTGTGCATTTTAATACAGAAAAAAATATGAAAGCATTCAGAGATTAGAAATGATGATTAACAATGTAAATGTATTAATAATGAATTAATTGTTTTAGAATATTAGCAGAAATCTAGGTTATTTTATTAAAAACATAATTTAATAGAAGGGTGCTATGGCATTTGCTCCCCCTCTCATAGGTTTGTGGGCTCAAACTCGGTACTAAATGTAAGCTAGGTTACTTCAGATAAAAGGTTTTCAAAATCAAAAAAAAAAAAACTGCTATCTACTAGGTGGAGAATAATATATTTTTATTTACTATAAAGCTTATATAATCCAAAGAAATGTTTCTTAACTTTCTACTGCTGCAACCCTTTAATGAAGTTTTTTATGTTGTGTTGATTTCAACTAACATATCATTTTTATTGCTACTTCATAAATGTAATTTTACTACTGTTATGTATTGTAATGTAAATATTTGTTTGGATGGTCCTGGGTGATTCCTGTGAAAGAATGGTCCAAATCCAGAGGTTGAGAATCTCTGATCAAAGTAAATCTTTCAACTCAGAAAGTAAGAAATATAATCAAGCATAGCTTTCTCTAGCTTCTCTCAGGAAAATTTACTTCTCTTGTACTAGTAGATATAAATTGCTTAGTAGATATAAGTGCTTTGCTATACTTTTCTAATTGTTAAGACCCATCAAAATACATAAAGGAATGGAATTCAAATAATGGCCAAACCAAAAACTTTGCTTGAAAGTGCAGGTAAGTTTAACATATTTTAATATTTAAGAATGAAAATATCTTAAGGTGCATATCAAAAATGAATAAATATGCAAATTGTGATATTTTGAAATGTGAATACCACTCAGAAAACTTCTTCTGTTTCTATTATATTTTCCCAAGAGAAACACTGTTCAAGCTCATCATAATTTTGTATGTTTTCATTTTGTAATGAATTCATTTTTATATAAATGAATGCACAGTAGCTATATACTTTCCAAGAAAGAGTTGAAATTTATATCTACTAATAAAAAAGAAGTAAATTTTCCTTAAGTATTTGGCTATGCTCAAATAAGTTATAAAAGGGGTGTTACTTAGCATTAAGCCTCTTTTTGGAATGAACAGTAATTAATTAAGAAGCACACAGCTGGTCAAAGTGCAGAAAGCAAGTGATAGTTTTATTGGTTTCAGTCCTAAATACAGTGTCATCTACCCTCTCCCAGTAGCTCAGAAAAAAATACTGAAGAAGGAGTAGGAAGATTGTAAGAACCCAAGAGAAAGGGTTTATAAAGGTTTGTGATTATAGCTTCAAGGTATCTTGTGGCCTCACAGGACACATCACACATATAGATATACATAATTAAAAGTGATGAAAAATCCTTATAATGACCCAACAAAAAATACAGCTACCATATGACCCATTGTTCCTGGTTTTATACTTAATTTATACTTAGTCAACCTATCACAATGATACTTTTGCATTCATGATTGTATCTGCACTATTAACAATAAATATATTATGAAATTAGTGTACATGGCACACAACGGATAAAAGAATAGTGATGATGTGGCACATATAATTATGGAATTTTATGCTTGTATAAAGAAAAATAAAATCATTTGCAAAAACTGGTTTCAACTAAAAGCATTATATTGAAAAAATATTCCAGACTCAAAATGACAAATAATGCATGTGTTCTTTCTTATGTGAGATGTAATTATAAATGAATATATACATGTGTGCATGTGTTTGTGTGTTTATGGTATTTATAGGTCACAAGGAAGTAAAGGAGATCATGAAATTCTTCCTTTTCCAAAAAAAAAAAGTAATCCCAACTATATACATTACTTAATTCCTCCTCTGTTGAAATCACCTTTTAATGAGCATTTTCATAGACCCAAGGATCTTCACATCTTTCACCCATTTAGAAAGATGTGGAAGAATTGCTGAGGTATTTATCATTTCCAATTGATAATGGACTGCAGCTGAATACATACTACATCATAGTGGATCCAACAATAGCTAGCTCATAATGGGAAGCTGAGACTGCATGGTAAATTGGTATTTCACTGCCAAATGTTTAATGTCCAGTAAAGCCCAGTAACAGGACAAGACCTCAGTCAAAGGGAAAACAGCTGTTTACATGTCAAGGTAGAGCCTTATTTCAAAATTCCAGTGGGCTCCTCTATGATTCACTTATAGAAGCCTACCAAAGGCTCTAAACATCGTTATCTGCAAATGTCACTTCAAATTCCATTGATTCTGCTGGATAATATGATGTATTATCATATTATCATGGTATAACAGTGGTATAGCAATCTTCACAGAATCCTGGACCTGTTGAAGAGCCTTTGAAAGTTTCAAGCTTCACCTAAGAATAGTTAGTGGCTTTCTTCATTATTTGCTATGTTGGACACAGCAACATACCCAAGTGAGGAATATGTTATGTACAGAATTTGAATAGGCCTCCTAAATGATGTGTATCTTTCTTGGTGGTTGGAAAATATAGGTACTATAGCTTATCCTTCACCTTAGAAGTAATACTTACTGTATATTGACACCACTGGATTCCTAAGAGTTTCACTGTCAAAACATGACTCTGAAGAGGCCAGCATGGGACATACTTTCAACTGTACCAGATTCTCTAAGCATATGGTATGGCTGATACCTTGGTGTTTTTGTGAGACTCTCAACAGTGAGATTAGACTTTTTTGCCTTCTCTATGGACTCTTTCTCTACTGAATTGCCTTGTTCAGTTTCAATATAAGAGCTTTTGCCTTGTTTAATCTATCTTATATTATAGTGTTTGGCTATAGTCTCTTAAGGGAGTGGATCTTGGGAAGATGGAAGGTATGAGGAGGAGCTAGGAAAAGTAGAAGCAAGGGAAACAGTGGCCAGAATGTATGGTATGAGACAAAAATTTATTTTCTATAACAAAAGAAAACATTTGAATTTGGTTGGTTAGTTACCCATCCTCTGATATAAGTATGTGTTACCAACTCCAAAGTGGTTGTTATTTTCTGTTCAGTGTGTAGCCAGCTATACAGGGGATCAGTGTACTATTTTATTGAAGAGACTAATTATCAAAATTTCTTCAAACTAACTTATGATACACAGGTAGATAGCTAATATATCCTTGAGTAAAAACTATAAAGGTATATAGTGGCCCTGGCAATTGAAAGCAATTGCTTCTGGTGGTTTTTATGGCCAGGAGCAGAGAGAAAAGCATTTGCTAAGTCAATAGTTGTATATCATGTACCAGAAGATGTGTGAATCTGCTTAAGTTATAACACCACTTCTGGTACAGCAGCTACAAGTGAAGTCATTATTTGACTGAGACTTTTATAGTCAACTGTCACTCTGCAAGATTAGTCTGTCTACTTCAGTGGCCAGACAGGAGAGGAAAAGGGAGATGTGGTGAGAACAAGCACCTTGCATCTTCCAAATGCTTACTGGAGGCACTGATTTCTGCTGTTCCTCCAGGGATGTGGTTGTCTTTGATTCACTATTTTTCCTGGCATGGGCAGTTCAAAAGGCTTCCATTTAGTCTTTTGAAACACAATATTTCTCAGTTCACAGGTCAGGAGTAAATATGGGAATTCTGCCAACTTCTCAATTATATACATTATGGGCCTGGAAAAATAACGACAGTATTTGTTTGGATACTCTTTGGATCAACTGTGAATCAGACGTTTCACGAAACTCCATTAATTTAACTCCAAGAGGCATTACAATTATTCTATGGGTCTCCAGGAATCAGCATTACTGAAAACCAGTATTGCAAAAATCCCTCAGCAAATCTGACTACTTCCTTTTACCAAGGGCACAATTATCTTTGTGAAAGGTCTCCCTAAGGAAGGACTGGAGAAAGGCTAACAGCAAAACTCTAGGTATCTTATCTAGATCCTTTTCCATGAAAATCTGGACATCCCTTCATTCAAGGGATTCTGTGTCTGTAAAGTGGCTCCAGTCTGAAAATTCATTCACAGGATTGAAATTTTCTTGTGCCAAGAACCAATGTAGCCTTCTTTTTATTCATTAAAAATGTTTCTGCTTACACAGAATAAACAAAAATGCAGTGTACTCCTTATGTATTTCATACCTGGAAACACCTTGGTTGATTATCCAGTGCCATATCTGTCAGGTTTCCATTAAAATGACTTTACCTGTGGTGCTCATTATGTCTCATATCATTATAAACATTGTTTGTCTATGATGTACGTATCAATAACTATGATCAACTTGTCTTTGGCAATTCAGTAGAGCAGCAACAACTCTGAAACTATGGTCTGGCATTAGCAAATGGGTGACAACAAAACAATGCAAATGTGCCAGTGTCCCTTGCCTCATTTTATGTTTTATATAATTAGTGAAGTGCATGTCTTCTGGGCCTTCCTTTATTGGAGGATTAGGTTTTGGACTGTACCCATTCTAGAACTGCAATTTCTCTCAGTCTTAACTATTCTTTAATAACACTAAAAGAAGGAATATCAAGAATCTCCAACTCATTTTAGCAGGGCATTTATTTAATTAATACTTCATCCGACTTTTCAAAGGAAGTTTTGACACATTTACAAAATCTGGACAAGCTTCCATATTAAATCTAGAATCTCCACTTAGTAGTCCCACAAGGGCATGTGCTCAACTATGTTCAAAGCAGCTTTGTTTGTCATAGCCAGAACCTGGAAACAACCTAAATGTTCCTCAGCCGAAGAATGGATAAGGAAAATGTGGTACATTCACACAGTGGAGTAGTACACAGCAGAAAAAAATAACAACAGCTTGAATTTTGCAGAAAAATGGATAAAACTATAAAACATTATTTTGAGTGAGATAACCCAGACACAGAAACACAATTACCACTTGTGCTCACTCATAGTTGGTTTTTAAACATAAAGCAAAAAAAAAAAAAACAGCCCACAAACCACAATCCCAGAGAACCTAGACAACAATGAGGACACTAAGAGAAACTTACATAGATCTAATCTACATGGGGAATAGAAAACGACACAACCTCCTGAGAAAATTGGAAGCATGGGGACCTTGGGGGAGAGTTGAAGGGGAGAAGCAGGGAGGGGAGCAGAGAAAAATGTAGAGCTCAATAAAAATCAATTTAAAAAGAAAGATTTTATCTGGAGCACAGGAGATCATTTAGGGTATCTCTTAGTACTACCATGTCTTGTAATTAAAGTCAATGCATAACTACAGCAACCAAATCCAGTTAGGATAATAAAGGGCACAGATGCTTCAGCACTGAAGATATGGGGCACCTGTCAAAATAGAATCAAGATGTTCTGAGGTGTTGAGAATGAAGGAAATACAGAATGGGTAGTAGGGGAAGAGAGTCATAAATACAAGCTAAGAGTACATGACCAGTTAGAGAAACAAGGATTACAACTGACATTACTATTTATGTCATATTTTATTAAGAATGTGTTTATGGAGCTTTTCAGCGATATTTTGTTTTGTATACTGTAGCATCAATTTAAAGAAATATAAGTTGTTATCACATGATATTTTGACACTAAAAGAGAGTCCTTCAAGAGACATTGCCAGCTATTATAGACTTATACTGAATTTGTGGGTGTACATGGAATAGTTACATGATGTTAGAAATAATTGTGACCCTGTTAAATATAGAATGTTTTTGAAGTTGTACATGGCATAGTTATACCATATTAGAATAAATTATGACCTGGTTTTTATTAAGTGTGAAATAAGACAGTATGATTGTGTGTCAGTTAGACAAGGGATGGTGGGATGGCTAATATGGGTTGTCAACTTGACTATATCTGATATTAACTAAAAACCTAAAGTAGTTGCATACACCCATGAGGGATTTTTCTTAATTAGATCATTTGAATTGAAAAGTTGCACCTCTAATTTGGGCCATACTTTCTAGTGGCTGTCCAAATAAAGGAGGTGGAAAAAGGAAGTTTTAATTATTTGTCTGATTTCCCTCCCTATTCACTGGCAAGTCAATCCCTTCAGTAGAATTATAGCCTCTTTCTTTGGAATTCAGTGTATACAGAAGAACAGCTGAGACATCTAGCCTTGTGGACTGAGAAACTATTGGATTCTTGGACCTTTTTAATTTGAAGTTGTTGTTAGCTTAGCTGATCCACAACCTATAAGTAATCTCAAATAAATTACCCCTCAATCTATCTATCTACCTGTCTATTTGTCTATCTATCTCTAGCTAAATAACTATATATATATATATATTCCTTCTGCAGTTCTTGTCCACTGGCTGACCCTTAGTAATATACAAAATAAACTAACATACAGTAAATAAATTAAATGAATAAATAAATTCAATAACTATTTATTAAGATCCTTATATGTATCTCATATCCTCAAAATTTCTATGTTATCCTACAAATATCCACCATCCATCTGCATGAATCATTAACTCACAAGTATATTTACGTATTTTTCAATCAGTAGTCCTTTGAATCATAGTAAATATTTCTGAAACATCATATACAATTTTACACAGAAAAATCTTTAAAATGAAGTTTAAAAATACTTTGATGCATAAGCATGTATTATATAGGATCCCTTATGCAGCATACTGCACAAATATGTGTTAAAGGTGCAAAAGACATTAAGCCAAATATCTGCATCATGGCCTAGAGAGGAGTCTCAGTGGGTAAAGTGTTGACAGGAGAAACACGGTGACTTGAATTCAGTCACAAGCATCGACATATAGGCACAGCACAGTGCCACATACTAAAATTCTGGTACTAAGAGGGTAGGGACAGAGTTGGCCCCCTATCACTTTCTGGCCAGCTAGTCTAGACAAATAGGCAAGCTCCACATTATCTGAGAGATCACAGTTTTTTAAATTGATTTTTATTGAGCTCTTCATTTTTCTCTGCTACACTCCCTGCCTCTCCACATCTTAAAGAACAAGGTGGAGACAAATTGAGATGTTAGAGACATCTGGTCTTCACATGCACATAATTTAATTAAATATTTAATTAAATGCATGAGCACAATCTCTTTCTCTTTCTCTCCTCCAAAAATTGAAATTGGTTATGAGTGTTTCTTTAGCTGAATTATTCCTTCATTACCGTGATGTATAGAGTCTATTAATGTTTTAAATAGGCAATAAGCTGGAAATTACACAAATGCATGAAACATCTTGAAATTATATGCCTTATTTAAGCAGCATAGAAAATTGGAAATTCCATATTCAAAATGTCAAAGAGATTCAGAAATATTCAAAGCAAATTCTATAGGGGGAAAACCATTGGGAATTTGAATCAGAAAGAAAAGCTTGATAACATTTAATTTTAGACAAAGTATCTAAAGTAGAATTATCATGAAGATACACATATTAAGGAAAACAGTAACATTCTTTTTTAAAAAACATCGCTATTTCAAATTTAAATTTTTGAAGAATTCGTTTTTAAATTTATTAAAAATAGATTTATTTGCA
Source organism: Dicrostonyx torquatus (assembly GCA_028555095.1). NCBI lineage: Eukaryota > Metazoa > Chordata > Mammalia > Rodentia > Cricetidae > Dicrostonyx > Dicrostonyx torquatus. Next base: position 717,561 of record JAQHUG010000224.1, on the reverse strand, counting down.
TCTATTCTGTATCTATGGATTGTAGGAGCCAGCGGGTCAAGAACCCCACAAGAATACCTACAGAATCACCAAAATCAGGATCATAGAGATGAAATTGACAATCAGGGAGCCTGCATGGTACTCACCTAGGCCTTATGCATTAAAGTATTGGCTGTATAGCTCTCTGACTAGTTTAATTGCTTTTCAAACCCCTTTCCTTCTGCTGGGTTGCACTTTTCAGCCAATACTTATTGCATATTTATATGACAACTTCAGGCCTGCCTTTTATGAAGGGAAATGAAAGAGGAGTAGATCATGGGAGAGGAGTAGTAAGGGAAGCTGCAAATAGAGGAGTGAGGAGGAAAACTACAGTAAGAATGTAGTATATAAGAAATAATTTTTAAAAAAAATAGATCTTCATCTCAGCCATTATATCCTGACTGTAATCGAGCATTCCCTTTGTCCTCCCAGCTCCTTGAACCACATCTCTCCTCCAGATCTACACCATTTCTGTCTCTTATTAAACAAGAACAGGCTTCTCAGAGTTAACAACCAAACATTAAAAAAATAAAACACAATAAGAAAACTATCTTATCAAAGTTGGACATTGCCAACCAATATATTGACTTTTTTTCAAGTTACATTAGCAGGCACAAGAATCAGGTACACACTGTTATCACTCTCAGATGTCCCCTTAAATTAATCAGTTAAAATCTATATATAGACAGAGGTCCTTGCACATACCAGTATATGTCCTTTGCTTGCTTCTCAACAATAGAATAGATAAATAATATGTAGTACATTTATGCAATGGCATGTTACTTAGCTGTTAAAAAGACATCATGAAATTTGCAATCAAATGACTACCCTAGAAAAAAATCATCCTGAGTGAGGTAATGCTGACCTAGAAAGATATATGGTATGTCTTCCTTTACAAGCATATATTATCTATTAACTATATGTATTAACCAATACGTAAACCCAGAGACGTTATATATAAAAGAAGGGTCAAGGGATGATTTACTGATCTCATAGGGGTGAGAAATAGAATAAATTTCTTGGATGGGCTTGGGATAGGTGGAATAGGATGCAAGTATCAGGTGGGGAAAAAAAGAGAGATAATGTCTAGGGTGAGAATTTGGGGGAAATGGCTGAAACGGAAGGACATTTGAGGGATGATATTGAAACTCAGTGTAGGAGAAACTTTTTAAAATAAGTGAAGGCGATCCTAATGACGTTTCCTAATATTGGATGACAGAGTCTCAATTTGCCATCCCTTGTCAATAAATGAGGCTTCCAGAAATGGGACTGGGTTTCATTAAATCAAATTGTTGAGAAAAGGGGTCCTATGGAAATACCTAAACAATCCAGGCTATCACTAAGACACTGGGTTGCTCTCTGAAAACTGACAGTGGGGCTCTACTATGAAGAATAATAACCACACAACTCACTGGACATGGAGAAAAAGTAGAGCTGGAGTCTACATGGAGACTTAACCCCTATGTTCTAGTGTCTTTAGTAGGAGAACCTATTCTGCATGCTACCACAAGAGAAATGTCAACAACACAGTCACAACAACCTTTGAAATATAATCTCACCTGTCTTAAAAACATGCTAGGGATATGGGAACAAAGCTCAAGTGCGTAGTCAAACAATGTCTCATTTTTCTTATATTTCAGATGGAACCCATACATGACATTGCTAAGGTAAGTAATAAGAGTGAAGAAAGCCTGGAAACTTTGGGTAAAACAAAATAATACTGATTAAAAAATAGTATCAATGAAATGACTCCCACTGATATTATGCTATACTCAAAAAGCAGTTCATTATTCAGTCATCATCAGAGAAGCCTCGTCAACAGCAAATGAAAACAGATGCAGAGATCCAGAACATTGCACACACAAACAGAGTCTAAATGGGATATCTCCATCAAATCTTTCCATTCAGAGTTCAAGGAGCCCTGTTGAAAAAGAGGCAGAAAGAATAGAGGTGCCTGAAGGACACCAAAAGAAAGAGGCCTTCACAGTCAACTAAGCAAGATGCATCTGAGCTCATACACCGAAATAAATCTACTTACATATTTCTAGGTGGATATTTTATAAGAATTATTTAAATTTCATAACACCCCTCTTAAGTGATGACAATATTAGTCAGATTTGGAAAATATTGTCCTTAATAATTGATAATACTTTTATCTCTCCTCTTGTTTTACAATTACCTTTTTTTGTTTGTTTGTTTGTTTTTTGGTTTTTCGAGACAGGGTTTCTCTGTGGCTTTGGAGCCTGTCCTGGAACTAGCTCTTGCAGACCAGGCTGGTCTCGAACTCACAGAGATCCGCCTGCCTCTGCCTCCC
>JAQHUG010000224.1:700009-714877 GCA_028555095.1 Dicrostonyx torquatus | reverse complement strand
TTCAAGTAATATATAAAGGCAGACCTATAATAATTATACCTGATTTCTCAGTGGAAACAATGAAAGCTGGTCTTGTTCAAGGGTAATGCTGACACTAAGAAACCACGTGTGCTAGCCCAGAATACTATAATCAACAAAAATTTCAATCACCATAGAAGGACGAAACAAGGTTTCCATGATAGAGCCAGATTAAACCACTACCTAGCCACAAACCCAACCCAACACAAAGTACAAGAAGAAAAACTCCAATCCAAAAATGTTAGCTACATCGACAATAGCACAGACAATAGTTGATCTCACAGCAACAAATACTATAAAAGGGGAAACCACACAAAATAACATCATCAACAATGAAAACTAAAATAAGAGAACCTAGCAATCATTGGTCATTAATATCCCTTAATACAAATGGATTCAATTCACCTAAAAAAAGACTCAGGGTAACAGATTGGATATGACAACAGAGACCATCCTTCTGCTGCATACAGAAATACACCTCAACCTCAAAGACAAACATTGCTTCATAGTAAAAGGTTGAGAAAATTTTTCCAATCAAATGGACCTAAGAAACAAGCTGGTGTAGCTATCCTAATATCCAAGAAAATAGACTTCAAACTAAAGTCAATAAAAAAGACAACAAAGGATATTTCATTTGTGACAGGAAAACTCCATCAAGAAGAAATCTCAATTCTGAATATCTATGCCCCCCCAAAAAGGACACTCTCATATGTAAAAGAAATATTAAATCCCATGCACTAATAGTGGGTGACTTCAATACAGAACTCTTACTACTAGACAGGTCTGTCAGACAGAAATGTAACAGAAAAATAAGGGAATTTACAAATGTTATGACTCAAATGAATTTAACAGACATCTGAAGAACATTCCATCCAAACATAAAAGAAAATACCTTCTTCTCAGCACCTCATGGAAGCTTCTCAAAAAGTGACCACATATTAGATAACAAACCAAACCTAACACATACAAAAATTGGAAAAATTCCACTTGCACTATTGAATCATCATGGCTTAAAATTAGAATTCAACAGCAGCACTAATTTCAGAAATCATACAAATACATGAAAATTAAACAATGCTCATCTGACTCATCAATGGGTGAACGAGAAATAAAAGAAGAAATTAAAGACTTCCTAAAAGTCAATGAAAATAACAACACAACATACTCAGATTTGGGGACACAATGAAAGCAGTATTAGGCAGAAACTTCATAGCACTGAATGTCTACATAAAGATGCTGGAAAAATCTTACACTAATAACTTAACCAAACACCAGAAAATTCTAAAACAAAAGGAATCAAACTCAACTAGTAGGACAAGGTGGCAAGAAATAATCAAATAGAGATCTGAAGTCAACAAAATAAAAACAAAGAAAAAAAAACAATAGAAAGAATCAATGTATCAAAGACTGGTTCTTCAAGAAAATCAATAAAATAGACAAACCTTTTTCCAAACTAGCCAAAAGGTAGAGAAAGAATATCTAAGTTAACAAAATGTGAAATGAAAAGAGGGATACAGCAACAGCCATAGAGGGAGTCCAGAGAATAATAAGTCATATTTCAAAGATCTGTACTCAACCAATTGAAAGCTTAAAGGAAAAGATCAAGTATCTGGTTAATTACCATATACCAAAGTTAAATCAATACNAGACTTTATGTAGACATGTAAACATAATTAATAAAGCTGTCCATCAAAATTTCCATATGTAGTAGTTTTATTGTGTATTTTAGCAGTGTATATTTATATAAATATCTACAAAGAAGTTACTATTACTATAGGGTTTTTATTCCAGATATTTAATTTTACATTTTATATATATATATATATGTATATATATATGTAGCAGATTGTTAGATATTCAGCTACTTTTTAATACCATTGTATTTTAAATGCTTTTTAATAATTTAAATTTATACACTTATTTGATTTAATATAGACAGGCAATGGGCTTAACACATTAACAGTTAAAAGATTAAAATCTGTGTTTGTGTCTGAAATTTACATCCTGTCTATATTTTTAGAAATTAGTTTTTCTTCCATGGTATAATTATTAAAAATGCTCAGACAGCCAGCATTATTACTCTTGGTGAAGTATTTAATATAATGGCATCTACCTTGTGGTGTTGTAAGACTCAAGTTGTTTCCCATGCCTGGAGCAGGCAGAAGAGGGCAGAAGTTAGACTACATCTTTGGCATGTGTGTATTGCAGTGATTCCTCATACACAATTATACAGCTCAAGTTTTTATATAACTCTCAAAGTGGATTGCATTTTTACCAAATACTTTTTTTTAGGTACTTACTTTATCATGTTGTTCATAGAATCTGGGTCATAGGCGGTAACTTGTCCAATGATGCTTCCCTCCTTCACATCTTCATCCACTTCCATTAAGTAAGAGAGCTTACTGAATACAGGGGGTTCATCTACATCTTCCACAGATATCTTTACCATAGCCGAGTCTTTGAAGGGTCCAAGGTGTAAGAAGCGAGTATCTGGGTGGGTATTACTTGCATCCACTCTTAAAGTGTATAACATTTTCTTTTCGAAATCTAAATTCTGATTTTAAAAGAGTAAGAAATGTTATGATATATTGGAAGACATTGTAATCATTGAATAAATGAATGTTTAATAACATTTTAAAATACTATGGCTAAATAACTACCCCAATTTTATCTTAATATTTCTATCCAGTCAAATAGCATATTTATTTTATGATTATATAATACTGCTATCATGGGATGAATAGTAGGATTGACAACAATTAGGTAATTCATTTCAGTTTTCATAGGCATAGTTAAATAAAGTATTATCTAAATAAATCCTGATTAAATATCATTATGAAAGTTAAATATCAGAAGATTAACTAAAATTAAATATCAAATAAATTTTATATTTTGTCAATTTGTGTATTCATGGAAAGAAATATATAAAGGAAAGAGTGAAAAGTGGAAATGATTAATATTGGCTGTATTAATCTTTACATGGTTTCACATCAGTCTCAAACATTCCATCAAAACTCAATAAATATGTATAAATCAGAACATCTTGCATAGTACGCTCTGATATTTTGCTAATTCTCAGGTAGGAAGGAGTTTCCAAGGTCAGTTCTAGGTCTTAGCTTTTCATCTTGTTTCATTCATTTTACATAGGCCATCATACTTACAAAAGATACAAGAAATGCATGAAGTAACAGTGATGAATCTGTTTTATTGCTCATCTCATAAAGAAATACAAAGCAAATGTCTGATTCTTGTCTACCACAATACAACTGTTTGAGCACGAGTAGCAACACAACTATCAGGAATGATGTATCTCTGATTTGAAGTAAACTCAGTTTTCCTACTTTCAGCAAATGATAGACAACACATAAGAGATGATGGTTGTTTTCTTGGTACTGAAAAGCAAAAATAAACTGCAAAGCACTTAGCGAACATAGGAAGACAGCCAAAAGAAACCTGTTTGACAGTTATGATCCCTTCCTGTGTATCTTTGTCAGTGATCACATCAAACATGTCTGATCCTTCTCCTTCTGAAATGCTGTATTCCAGCTCAGCATTCTCCCCGGTGTCCGGGTCATTGGCTTTTATCCTTCCAAGATGAGTTCCAAGGGGTGCAGACTCCAGAGAATTAAATTGATAAGTACCTGTAAATTGAATCAGAGCTGCTTTAACATTCACCTTGAGATGACACAAATATTTTGTTTTCCTCCATGTATAGTGATTTAAATAGAGAGACATTTCTATCTTTTGATTTGATTTGATTTTGAATCTGTCAAATGTTAAAGATTTGTAGAGTGCAAAAATAACATGTAGAAGCCAAACTTTCTTGGTTTATAAGTGAGAAATATAATATCTAGAATGATTAAAACAATGTTTAGAGTACACAGATACCTGATTTAATAACCTAAAATGTCTGACTTAACAGACATGAAAAACAATTGCTTGTTATTTGATTATGATTCTAAATATTGTCACCTCACATTTTATGCACACAGAATAAAAGAATAAATGTGCACTCTTTTGAATAGCCCATATTTTCCCAGTAATTTTTAGGCAGCAATGTTTTTTATTGTGGCTGTTGTGCTTATATATCTAAATTTAATGTCTTTAAATAGCACATGTTTAATGTTTACAAACACAAATACACATCACATTTGATCTTCTGTTTTCACAAGTATCTTCTTTATAAACTGTCTATAAATGTGTTAATATGGAAATTGAAAATAATTAAAGAAATATACTTAAACATGGGTGTTAGGCATTTTATAAACTCAAAGGTTACATACTGTAACCTATTTAGTCCTTTCAAAGAAGTAACTTGGATAAATTATTTCTAGTGGACAGCCAAAGGAAATTATCTTGCTGAGCTATGAAAAGGATAATATGGAAATCAGACTCTCTGACATCAAAGACTAATATCATTCCAGTGATTTTGTGATTAGGATCAGAAGGTTTAATCTCACTGTTGGATTCTATATTCAGTTCTCTAAACTTTAATATCAAGTTCAGAGAGTATAACAAGGACAAGTGTGATAACAATTAATTCACAAATTTATTATGAAGAATATTTGCTACTGTGCCGCTATGTCAGCTGTCCATTCAATTCATGACTCAGCCCTCACCATTTTATAATGATTATAGTGGACACAGACCTTCTGTTATTATCCCAACAGAAGACAGAACTGCATTGTGGTAATTTATCCAGATACACACTATGTTTATATTTAAAAACTCAGAATGGAATGTTTCTTTGACAAATGGAAAGGAATTTACTGCTCTTTAAGTTTCAGTGAATTAAATAACACTAAAATTTAACATGTTACATACTAGATGATCTCAATCATCTAGTAAGTAAGATATTAACATAACCTAGTTTTCATGACTTTTTAAGTAAACCAAAAGAATATCAAAATGCTGCCAATTTAACCCACACACATTGCTTTAAATATAGATCATGTTTTTAGAGATGATAAAACATCCAATCTATGTTTTAAAATTAATTTAATAAAGGCTCATAAAGCTTGTTTATAAATTAGCTAAGAGTTGCGAACAGTGTATACTTTGAATGTAAACAGGCATACTTTTACTCCCACATTTGTACCCAGGCTCTTCAGAAGGGTGGGATAGCAACAGTGACTGTGAGAACATCAGCCTGCAAAGTCGGCTCACTCGTAAAAAGCTAGCAAATATTAACTGCACAAGAAGTCTTGGTTTTGTTATGTTTTCTTCCATCTCTCCTTTGGAATACATATAATCACCTTTTGTTTTTAGGAAATTTTAACTTTTTTCGTTTTAGGAGGGATGCATTGATTTGCTTCAACCAAAGGGACGAGAAATGCTGACATTTAGTTCTGCTGTAATGGTGTTTTAAGAACATTTCCAGCCTGCCTTACTCTGTGGAAACCGAGGAGGGTTGTTGTTGACGTCCGTTAGGGTGATGTTCACTGTGGTTGTTCCAGAAAGGCCTCCCATTTGGCCGCCCATGTCCTTGGCCTGAATAACCACCTGATATTGCTCTCTGTTTTCTCTGCTCATGTCTGGTAATGCAGTTTTTATTATGCCTTTTAAAAGAGTGAAAAATTAAAACATAGACTTTTAAAATCAAGTTATACTTTTCAATATCCATTTTATCAAAGAGAAAATGGGAGAGTCCACAATTAATTTAAGGTAATTCACAAACAGAAAACATTCTATTTTGTGTTTCCTATTTTAAATAGTCAAGTTTGCTTAATTTTTATATTCATTACACTCTTTAATTTTTGAGTATATCCTTATTGTAAAAAGTAATCTCTGTGAAATCTTGTAGTCTCATACATTTAAACACAATGAATAATCAACCAAAGAGCTAAGAAATCAAATAGGTTGCATTAATATAAGGATATTTTATTTAATTTCCATAAAATAACTGTAGGAAGCAGCTATACAAATCTGTTTGGATAGATTTCAAAAGAGAAAACTGTAGCACGACTAATAAAAACCCAGAGACAGATACTGGGGTTAAACATGTAGACAGAAAAGCTAAATAGCCAGGTACTGGCTCTTACATCTACCTCAACCCAAAACAGCAATCCTGCCTCCAGGAATCTCAGAATGAGATTGTGTCTGAGAACTGTCTTATCCGATCTTATATTTATCTCTAGGGCTAGGATTAAAGGTGTGCACCACGACCACCTGGATTCTATGGCAATCTCGTCTGGCTATTGGAATTAAAGATGTGTTACCACTGCCTGCTCTGTAAGGCTGACCAGGAGGGCTTTTATATGCTCTGATCTTCAGGCAAGCTTTATTTATTAAAATACAAAAACAATACAGAAAACAGCCCAAAGAAACTGTGTTTCGATTTGTAAGATGGAACTGACTAAGACTTGAAAGTATTTACCTGATTCCGGGTCCACTGAAAAATATGGCTGCCCTTGCAGTATGCTGTAGACCACTTTAGCACTGTTCCCATAGTTGGCATCATCCGCATCGGTGGCAGTCACTTGTATAACAGAAGTACCTGTACCCAGCCCCAAACCAAATAGAGGGGCGTCAATTCCAATTTTATACTATTTTATAAGCCATTTTCTCACTCGCTATTTTCTTCAGTTAAAAAAAAAAATCCTGGATTTACTCTTCACCATACAAGTTTTGAAAATATATGACATATTTTTACCACAGAGATTAATAAATTCTAAAGAATTGAAACAAATGCTTAATTGACTATTGTGATGAGGAACGTTATCACTAAATACAATAAACGTTAAATGTTCTCTTAGCATATTTGTTGCTAAATGATAAGGCAAAAAGAAAAATTTTAGATTTTTGAAGCTACTGCCCATTTTAATAAACTGTGATTATGAACCACAGAGGTCATGCTATGAAGAAGGAAACAAACAAACAAACAAGGTATATTACAAATGTCTCCATATTTGGTGAGAAAGCTTGAGAACAACCTTCAGAAATAATTCCATACATCAGCAAAGAAAAATAAATAAAAAGAAAGAAAGAAAAGAAAAAAAGAAAAATGAAGTGGACTATAATTTTTCTTTGTAGTAGATAATTACTAAACAAATATTTACTGTTCATAGTATCAGATATTTACTGGAACTTGTAAATCCATAAATAGTAAGCAATGTGTTATTAAACTTGCTCAAAAGTTAACTTATGAATTCCATATTTCTTGTATTACCAATTTTATTTACTACTACAATGAAAATAATTTAAGAGTTTAAAGTATAAAGCTAAAGACAATCTAATTTTTACGCACTTCAAAATTTTTGTGAAACTGTTTTATTTCCTTTGTTCTTTTTTCAAAGACCATAGGAAACAGACCAAGTATATTTAGGCTTGGTTAAATATATGGATTATTGAAATGACACATGCCTGTATAAACCCTTTAACCAAGAATCCTCACCTATTCTCTACCATACTCCTCCACAATAATTAACTTGCAAATCAATGGCACTAATACTCTTTTTTCTAAGCATTTATTTTGGGGAAATCAAAAGGGAGCATGACTTCATACAGTGCAGTGTGAACAAAAAGAGTCCTTTAATTAGATGAGGGAATAGTAAAGTTTTTATATGTTAGACTTAAGTTTGTTTTTTTATCCTTTGAATTCCAATGAGATTGAAAATTCAGTATGCTATTCAAATATTAAGGCAGGATCCCAAGAAAAGTGTTTGTAAACAAGCCATAATCTGTCCATAGGATGATTAAAGTAGACTTAACAGATTGCCAGGAGGTCATTTGTATTAAAAGTTAATCCTCATGGAAAATGGAGGCCATATGCCTTTGGGCCATATATCACAGATCCAGTAAGAGAAGAAGGAAATTAAAACAGCTAGTGCACATAAAGATTACTATTTTAACTGATTTTCCCAACAGGCTACTTAGGGGTATTGTTGAATCCATATACACTGAGCATGTTAAAAATGGCCTAAATTATCTCAGCAAAGAATGAGAATTTGCATTATTTTCAAAACTAACTAACAATGAATGCTAGGTTGGGTAGGTCTTCTAGAATATAAATTAGATCATATCTAGGATTTACAAAAGATATATTGTTTGAAAAAATAATATATTTTGAATAAATAGAAAAGTACAAATTTTTACACTAAACGTTAAATATTTGGTAGAGGACTATTCTCTTTTTATTTTATTTATTTTTATGTTTATGTGTATGGGAGTTTTACATGTATATTTTTATGTGCCTGATTTCCTGGGAAGGCAGGAAAGAGCATTAGATGTCCTGGAACTGGAGTTACGAACAGTGACAAGCCACTGTATGAGTTCTGGGAACCAAACCTGCCACCCAGACCCAAGAGGAGCACATGCCTTTTAACCATGAGCCATTCTTCCTTTGTTTTAAGTGGAAATGAAGACTGAACACATGGTATTAATGTATTTAGGACTTTGTGTGTGTGTGTGTGTGTGTGTGTGTTTATGTTTAAAAACAATTAATGAAAAAGAGTACCATGAATTCAAAAATCATCAAAGAGGGTATATGGGTATTTTCATTTTTGAATAAGAAACTAGAAATAGAAAATTAAATTATGTAATTATACTATAATCTTAAAAGATAAAAGAATAAAAAAGAAGTAATGCTACAAGAATTTAAAGTAAATGGAAAAATATATAGTTCTGATCAAATTTTCTAGTTATCAAATATTTGTCAATCTAATCATATTTATTACATTTCTTAATATGAAAACCTATGAAATTATAAGTAAGATTTAAATGATTTACAAAATAATATATCAACAATAATGTTTTTTCTAAGAGCTAAAGGATATAACCATAATCACTTTAATTCAAAATTGACAATTTATCCAGAGATTATAATTTTGCATAAAATTTCATCTCCAAAGTAAGTTCATAAAAATGCTATAATGTACGTCCATATTAACGTAAATGGCAGGAAAATATGGATCAATCCAGGAAATTTTAACACGCTAACACTAATAGGACAACACTGAGGAAAACCCATCTCCTCATACATTGTGCAAGTGCCTTATGATTCAAAAGACTCAGCTCTTTCTGTATAAATCCCTTTAACATTATAAGAATGAAAAGTAGGAGAGATATTAGAATATCAGTTTCTTCAAATAGGTGAGCTACACAAGATAAAACTTCTTCACAAACTCTTGGTTCCTCTGCATACATTAACTGCATCTTTAAAAAGACTCATGCTACACTCTCAGTAAAGAGGTATACAAGATTGATTTTTGCTAGTGGGAGTTTATTTCATTAAAACATAAATTATTATGATATTATATAAATAGAGAAAATACTCAAATAATTAATGCTAAATATAAAAAACATTCTTTACATATTTAATCAGTAATATTTCAGCAATATTTTAAGACAATATTTGGGGGGCTGGAGAGATGGCTCAGTGGTTAAGAGCACCAGCTGCTCTTCCAGAGGTCCTGAGTTCGATTCCCAGCAACCACATGGTGGCTCACAACCATCTGTAATAAGACCTGGTCCCCTCTTCTGGCCATCAAGCATACAGACAGAACATTGTATACATAATAAATAAATTAATCTTTAAAAAAAAGACAGTATTCAGCACTCTTTGTAGCATGTAGCTATTATACATTGATAGGATTAAATGTATTAACACACATAAGAATAGTAATTTGACATTCTAATGAGTGGTGTTTAAAATTGAGACAATCATGGAACTATGGGAATTACTGTCTTCAATTGGCTTGAAAAGGCAAATATATACACAGACAGCAAACATCTGTGACTCTTAGCATGTTTCTACAGATTATTTGATCTTCATTCAGTTGTTAAATTCTTCTGAATTCTGAATTCCTAATTAACAGGATGGACAGTTCTATCTCTCATATTTATAAAATGAGGCTGCTTTGGTGATTCAATGAGACAGTTATGTGGAAGCAGTTTGTCAAATACAGCCATTCTCAAAGAACTGGTGACACAGTTAATCATTCCCCCTCAGGCAGCAATGCATTCTACAGGACAGCTAGTCTTAACAAAAGAACAGGTGTTGATTCCCATGGAATCAAACATCTGCCCTCAGGAAATTATCATAAAAGGAGACATTGTTATATTAATAATTGAAAAGGAGTTGCTTGACTAAAAGAAGTTTCAAGATAAAGCTCTAATTTTGAAAGAAGGACACACATAACCACATATCTGTAAATTTCTTAGTAAAAATATAAGATAGCAAACATGGGTTAGTAGATACCTACCCACTCCGGACATCTCAGGAACAGTGGCAGTGTACAAATCTTTTGTAAATTTTGGCTCATTGTCATTGATATCATGAATTTTAATGATAAATTCAGATTCCGGCTCCACTTGCCGCCCAGTCTTTCTGTCTATAGCCTTGGCACGAAGAATGTACAGGGATTTTTCTTCTCTGTCTAACTTCTTTGCAGCATGAATGTCTCCTGTATTTTCATCTATAACGAACAGATTGCCAGCCCCATCGCCTGTCAAAATGTATTTTAAATTTCCATCTCCTTTATCTTGGTCAGTGTGAAGCTTCAAAGAGTAGAAAAGAAAAATTGCATAAATATATGGGTGGTCATTACAGTGAAAACAATGTGATATGCATTAATTTCTTCTCATATCATATATCAATCATGGTCTGAATAAGTATGTCATATCAAAGGAAAATAAACATCTCAGATTTTGTTGTTCTTAAAATATTACACAATTATAGTCACCATGATTGAATGAACTTTTACTATAAATGGTACTTAAATACTTTCAAAATATAGTAGTTAAAATATACTTTTGAGAATACTAGCAAAATGTAAACCTCTATTTTACTACAAAAGAGAAAGATATATTCTCCATTTTGTGCTTTAAATATCAATCTGAATTACATTTTAAGCAAATAAACTCAAAAATATGCCATAAAGCACTTATAATTTATTCTGATGATTACTGTAAAATTAATTCTTTAGTTTTTAGCTAGTAGTCTCCTTTAGTAGCATAAGCTTGTGTATGTCTCTGTATTTATGGGTTTCAGTCAGAAAGATGAACAACTTTAAATGTTAAATCATTTGCAATATGACTTTAAGAAAGTGCTTTTCCACTTTCATGTTCCCATATGTGAGAAAGATCTTTATTTTAAATTGTTTAGACTTCAAGCAATACAACACAAGTAGTGATATCTTTGTTGCTAAGTCATATCTTAAAGAAAAAAAAAAGATTGGTTCTAACTAATGTTTTTTGGATAAACATAACTTCTTAGTATAAGCAATCTCATGGCTGAAGTTGAAATTCACCTGTAAAACAATGCCTAAATGAACCTAGGATAAATCCAAGATACCACAATAATGTTGATAGATTAAAAATTCTAAGAATTTAAAATAAATGGACTAAATAATAACACCCTTTCCAAACTGAATGAAACCTTAGTTTGGGCAACAATTTTGGTTAATATGATAAATGGAAATAATTTTATCCACATGATTTAACAATTTTTTGTTGTTGAATGATTAAATAAATTATTTTATGAATTATTCCCTCACAATTTATTTTTCTGCAGTGTAAAATAGAGAAGAGAGTGGATGTGAGATTATGTGATACTGACCCCAGGGTACAATTTCAGTTTGGCAGAGGCATAAGCAGTGATATGCTATACATAATGAGAACAATAAATCTAAATATGGTTTGTCTCAGTTGCAAAGGAACACATTTCAAATATAATGTGAGTCTGAACTGGCCCCATCCCTCTGTGTTATTTTCCCACAAAGGCCTCAGAAACCATACTCTACGCTCACTAAAATCTGAGTCTAATTCTTTGTGTTTTCCATTTAAATTCTTTCTGCATATTTTCTAAACTATTNTTGGGTTCACCATGTTATATGGGTTCTCTAGGCTTGTGAGCTATACCTTCTTGTCCTATATGATGGAGAAGACGATGAATTACAGAATTCTGGGAATTAAGTAGTATATCACAGCTAAGCTTAAACAAATTACTACAGTGGCAGATTTGTTTCCACTAGCTCCCTATTAGACAGTCTTCTGAGTCAGCAAACCTAATTCCTATTAGCAGACTGAAATATGAATTTGAGTGAAATAGAGCAGGAACAACCAATAAAATATTTAAAGAGGTGGTGGTGTAGGCAGTCCAAGAAAGCTCTCAACCCAGCTGTTCTATAACATCGAATTAGAGATGACAAAAGCCAACACAGACTGTAACTTTGTCACTAATAAATCTTCATGCCTTAGCAGGGACCACTGGATTCTTCTACACAAGCAGTTTTCAAAGGTTTTATTTATTTTTTTTATTACAGATTACTCAAAAGGCAATTTCTAAGACTAGTAAAATTTCTAATCACCATATAGCATTTCATATACACTGACAGTATAGATTTGCCTTAACTAATGAAAGGGAACCTCCTTTATGAGGGAAAGCGATACAATGAGGCTCGGCTATGATTTACCATACTAAGGACCACTGTTCTGGACATCATTATGAGTCTCCTGTCAAACACATTTTCATTGGCAGGTTATTTCTTGTTTTAGTGCTCAAAACTGGAGGTAAACCATTCCATTATTTCTGGCTTTATCATTTTTTTGCCACAAACTCATCTTAGCCTGACCTAAATCCTCAAGGACTTCTTGATCTTTGATGTGAACCCAAGATGGAAAATATGTTAATATTTGGTCACCAAAATAAACTTTTGGAGATTTAAGGCTGTGTATGTAAGGAAATGATAATTTGAGTGGATAAGAGTTATTCATGTAATCATGAAAGTGACATTATCTCCATGAAAAGAAAGAAATGTTTATTGTTTGTACATTCTTATATAATATCCTTACTCTCGGTAAGGTAAATTTAGCATAATAAAAGTTAATGTCTACTATTCTAATTAGATGCCATAAAAAGCTAACAAGCAAGCAATAAGTAAAAAACAGTTCGTACTGGAAATGAACATTTAAAACCGTTTTTCAGTATCACTATGCCTACTAAAATAGGCTCCAGAAAAAAAATCAAAAGAAAAAGTCTAAAACCTAATAATTTATCAAATGTGTCCAGAAATCCCTAAAATGATAGGGGAAATTATCTGCAAATTTCTTTGCTAAACGTCTCCAAAGTTGAATCAGGACATCATACTCTCTGAGCTCTACTATTACTCTTCAGGTTCTAAATCCGCTGTTGGTACTACTAATAATTTTCTTGTCAACTTTGTAAATTATAGAATAAATGCAATTGGAAAAATACATTAATTTTCAGAAGACAAAGGGACTGTAGAAATTGTGCAATTATACTATTGACAAATGATGACTGCTTGGTGAGTAAGAGTCCGTTTACTTTGGTGACATGGTCCCTGAAGGGCTACTCACATTCCAGCATGTGGCGCTACATGTCTGGAATGCTGGAAACATTAAGCATACTGAGTTAAAAAATAGATTGCTTGTGTTGAAAAAGAATAGTGGTAGGGGATGAGGAAGGGTCAGTGGGGGAATGGAATGGGGATAATTGAAAATTTACTTAGTTATATTAAGTCGTTTTTAGAAAGAAAAGTCTTTGACTGAAATTGTGGAATGAGATTGATTCCATGGCATGTTCATTTAAATGCACATATCTTCAGCTTCAGTATGGCAGGACACAAAACTAACCACAGAAAAACATGACCTGTTTTAGAGTTAGGAATGAAAAAACAGGGAACAGGCAATGGAACAATACGTTCTTTGTCTTCCTATAGAACTTTTATTTTACTCTTCCTTATCCAGTGTTTTCAGAAGCATTTTGTGTTTTTATGCAAGAAAAGATGTCTCCTATGTAATTTTGATGATTTTGCATTGATTTTTCTGTATATCTAGAGATATTCCTTCTTAAGTCAAAACTTTGGCCCTGCAGTTTGATTAGTGTTACCGTAAAGGTACGTTTACTGCAAACCACAAGGCTTCTCGTGTGCCCTTAGTTGGTAAATCTCCTCTGTACTAGAAATTGGAAGATTGAGTATTATTGTGGCCATTTTGGACTAGCTTTGGGGGTAAGTATGGGTTTTCTGAGGCTAAAGGTAATCATTCAGTGACAATAAAACTAGTAACAAGTATGGAATATATTAAATAGAAAAGATACTCATAAAGATTGAGATCCTGGAGAAGAATGTATGTAATTTCCAAGTGAGCAAGTCTAAGCAAGGCAATGTCTCTCTTGGTTGATCTCAGACCTCAAGATAGTAAAAGGTAAATTATGGAGAATAATTCTGGATTTCTATCAATCTTGAAGCAATTAGGAAACTTATACTCCAGATACCTTAGTGGTATTATATAAACACTGAATATCTTCAGTGTTTCAAGGAATCTATACTTACCATGGTTGAAATGTGAAATTTTCCTCATGAGTTCATTAAATTAAACATGTAGTTCCACCTGAAAGTGCTTTTTTGTAGGCAGTGTTTAAAAGCAGAAGACTAGCTGGAATTGGGGTACAGATATAGAATTTTATATCTCCATTTATCAGGGCTTCCTGATTGTTGACCCGCAGAAATTAGGAAAAAAATTACAGAAGTGTATTACATAGTGTAATAGAAACAACACTAATGAATCTTGGAAATGCATGCCAGTGATCACTCAATCCAGAAGCGAGGTGGGGAGGTTAAACAACCAAGTAAAAAACACGCATGAACTCTTAGAGGAAACATGGTAAGAACAGATATATCAAAACAATCTTACTTCATTACAAGGCAAGTATGCTTATATTTCTGGTACTTTAATCAACTATCACATATTTTGGCTTGCTTTTAGTAAACTTCATTTACTAAACCAATCATAAAATTTTGATTGCTTTGGGCATTTTTTTTTTTAAAAAAAGTGACTGTTCTTTTGCTTGTATACTATGGTTTTCAATGCTGTATCTGTATGCTTGTA
>JAQHUG010000224.1:669493-688309 GCA_028555095.1 Dicrostonyx torquatus | reverse complement strand
AGGGAAATCCCACACACATCATCTGAACAGGGATTTTGTCCTGTAGTGTGATTGATATACCAGTGTCACTTCACTGAAGTAAACCAATTTGCTTCCTCTTGTTAGAAATCAAATACAAATAGTATTTTGGTGAGAAGTGGGATTTTGTTCCCACTTCCTCTTATCAGTTTAGATGTTCTTTTCTAGCTAAACCTTGTACAAGGCTTGTGCACTCTCTCACAGTCTCTGTGAATTCATGTTTTTTTATTCCAGTTTTGTATAGAAGATGCTTTATCTTTGGTGTCACCTGCTATCTCTGGCTTTAACAATCTTTCTGCCTTCCCTTCCACAAAAAGCACTGAAACTTGAGGTAAATAACTTGATAAAGATACACGATTTAGACCTGAGTGTTTCAAAGTCTCTGACTGTGTGCACATTGGCCAGCTGTGTTTTTCTAGGTTAATTCCCATCTATTGCAAGGAAATTCTCTGATGAAGGCTGAGTGTGCACTGAACTATGGGGACAGCAATATGTTATTGAGAGTCATCTACTTACTTTAGCAAAATAATAGCAGTAGGTTTTCCCTAGGTTCATGACTTAAGGAATCTCAGGTTTTTGGCTACTTTAGCAGAGTCAGGTGTGGGTTTCATTTCAACAGCTGGACACTAAAATGTGATTACATTGGTTGGTTATTTTTAAAACATTTGTGCTGCTCATTGCACAGTATATCTTGCAGATAAGTTACTATTGTATATTTAAGGGTTGAAGATATCTGATATTTATGATTGCTTTCTCTCCAAGCAGTGTGCATAATTATCTAAGATATCATGAGAACTAGTTTTCAGGGGTAAACTCTATATTGAGGAATAAGACAACATACAGTCAATTTAAGAGATCCACATTTCAGTGGCATTCCCAGCATCGAAAAGTAAATGTACATCCTTATTAATTCATCAATAAAACACATTAGTGAAATGAAGAAGGGTAGAAAAGATTTGAATATTTTCCCCTGGAATTTATAATCTCTAATTAAAATCTTGAAATAAAGGGTATTATTTTTTAACAGACTACAACTGAATAAGTATTAACTGCACTTATATCAGCATTTATGAAGGCATGTAATGTTGGAAATTAAGCTATGATTTGAGTTAATATGTAAATCAGTGTGGAAAACAGCCTAACTTTTATTAGGTGATGTCTTTATTATTTAACAATTTTTGAGTAGGTCTAATAAAACAAGCATCCACATTAGTTTTTTATTTTCCTACAAAAACATATTGGAGAATTAAGATGCTTTTCTGTCTTAGGGATTATTCAGTGATTGTGCATTAATCAGAATAATACAATAATCTATACATAAGTTTAGAAACTAAGAAAATTCAGACATATAAAGCAAAATAATATAACATAATCAGCTTTTCATCACTGATGTGAAGCATGTATTCCAAAGTAACAAAAAGTTTCAACTAAGCAAGTATTCATTTATATGCCAGTATTAAATATTAAATTTTCCCACATTTCTTTCATCATTTTATTTTTTTAGTTAGATGGTTTCTGATAATTTCTTATATCATTTAGAATTCTGAAAACTATTTTAAGAGTGAATATCTTCACCATTGTAAAATATAACGATTTTTTGTTTAGTTGTCAATTTTTCTCAGCAATCACGATGTTTTATGTATAATGAAAGATTTTGTGCAATCATCTTGAGATGTTCTATGAATTTTTCTATTGATTAAAGTCTACTGGAAGAACCACTGCACAGAGTAAAAACTATTTTATCTATCACCATGGGTTTCAGATTTTTCTCTTAATAATTCTATGCTAATTATCAAATTACTCGTGATTGTGAAAACACTGACAAAGAGTTACAACTCACTATTGCTTTTAAAATTATTATTAAAAAGGAAACCAAAATATATTAATCCTTTAATTGCCAAGAGAACAGCTGATGTGTGTAACTGAAACACAGAGGGAAACTGCATGATGAGAGTTATTCCAACAGTTTTTAAACAGAGAATTTTCTAGGTTTTTTTCTGATTTTATTGGCTTGACCTACATTTAAATATACTCTTTATAGGAAAATTTAAAAATAGTCATATTTTCTCAAGACTGCCAATCAGGAGATATTTCAAATGCATATAATTTGATATAAAGTATTTATATATATTCATTGTTTATAATGAATTAAATACATTCCAGAAATTATTGAACAGTGATAATTAGTGAGGCATTAATTTGTTATTTTATTTTCAAAATGCTATTAAGTTAAATATCATTCATTTTTAATATAGTCTTATAAAGTATATACTGCTTTTTAATTTTTTGAATACTTAACTTTTTCCCTCTACATCATTAATTAAATTATGGAAATGCTTATTATTTTATAGTACAAATAACCTTAGTAATTTTTATTGACTGGTTGTCAAGTACCTTACTTAATGTAAAATACAAGTTAAACCCACTTTCCTGAATCTACACATTCATACCCAACATTCGTATTATTCCACCTGACATAACTTCCAATAGTCTGAAACTGATGTCATTATGATAGATCTGTATTCCTCCATTTATATCCACTTTCCAGGTGCATTAGCACAAGTAGACACAGCAAAGATTCACTGATAATGAAACATCTCTAGCAGCAGTGTTAACTAGCTATCCCTGAGTCTAGTGAATTAGAAGCCACACCTTTCATTTTATTGCTTTAATTGGACTTTGGAACATATACCTAAATTACACCTCATTAATATGAAAATAATTATAAAACACATTTTTAAAAATTGACCTTGTCATGTACATCTATTTATATGTATATGATTTATTTTTCTCTCATAACTTACATGCCCCACAGTGACTGAAATGTCTGTAAAAGAATCCATTAAAAATGGTTGTTGATACATAGCATTCAAACTGAATGCCCACAGAAATTTTCATTTCCTCTAACTTTTGTGAGCCAAGGAAGGGGAAAGAATGCTAGCAACAAAAGCATTAGCAAAGCTCCTGACATATTCGAGGCCACTCTTATCACAATTCACACATTTCAGCTTCCTTTTATCCTTCTGAGTTCGTAAATGCTAACTCTGCTCCTTTCAACCTTGTTCTGGCCTTACAAAGCTAAAATAGGAGCCTCTATTTCCATCCTTGACCAGAAAGTCAGAAAAGAATATGTGTTCTCTCTGATTCAAGCATTACTCACTGTGAACATGGTCAAGATGAAGCATACATTATCAAGAGAAAAGGACAAGAGAGAAAATTAGGAATCACTCATTGCTCTTATTATATCTCCTAGAATACAGACAAAAGTTGCAGCCTTGAACACATTTTAAGAGGCAATTTTTACACTCTAAAGCATATTATCTATAACAATGCATTTCCACTCCCACTATTTTATTCCAACTTTAAAGAAATATATGTTAAATAGAGCTACCTTGAAGTAGTAATATCTGTTGTGTTCTCAACGCATAATTAATTAAACATACTATTCACAGCTAGAGCAAAATGTTTATAGTGAATCACTGATGTAACATTATGGATGCAGTTACATCAAAACTCATAAAGGAAGTACATTGTTCACAATAGAATTCATTTCAGGATATTTACATCTAAAGTTTATCTTTAAATTTCACATTGTAGTATTGATATTAACTACTCTTTGGTGGTTTGATTGTCTATGTGTTGCATATGTTTTCACTGTGTTATGAGCACTGTATAAATCTAGGGAGTTTATTTTTTTTTTCATTTCATGCCCTGAATATAAGTACCATTTGATATGCAGACACATAAACATACACACATACACGTGCATATGTGCAGTTCCTATACTATGAGCTGTACTAAGATAAAAACTAATGTACTATTGTGGTATAAAATATGTAAAGTGTGAATATACAGAGAAAGCACCAACAGATGCTCATAGACTGCAACACTACGTAGAGATACTTTTAATATCAACAGTATTTTACCCTCATGAAACAAAATGGAAGACATATATGAACTGTGCATGCGTGGGAATTTAATGGTAAATATGGTGCAGTGTAGTGAAAACCTCTTTATAATTTGAGAAGAATGAAAGAGACAGGTAACCAAACAGTTTCCTATTAAAGGTGTTAGAAGGGAACAAAGCTAAAGAAGAATGTCATGAGGCAGTAGAGCAGAAAGCCAATCAGAGGAGATGAGGGGAAAGTCCTGGTCACCTTCAGCTTTTTGGAATCAGACATACAGCTCCAGGCATAATGTTTGCTTAGAGAAACAACACATATCAAGTCACACAGAAGTTAAGGATAGTAATAAGGAGATCAAAGTCAACAACATAGGAGAAACAAAAATGGAGAGACATCAGTAATAAATTTATTTTCTCTGGAATTATATTTTCTTATATGTTTAAGTATATTTTTATATGTGTGTGTGTGTGTGTACATACACACACAAGAGATCAGTCTCTAATATTGCTCATTGGCTTCTGTCCATGTTGGTGTTTGGGAGAGTTTCCTAATGATCTGGAAGGAATTAATTTGGTTAGGATGGCTGATACACCTATCTATGACTTTCTAGTACTACATACAAAATTGTTTGCAGCTGCCTCTTTAATAATGTTACTCGGGAACGAAGTTCATATCTTCACGGTTACAAGAAAACCACATTATTAACCCTGGTGTCTTAGCCATATTTCTGTATAGTATTTTATTGGGTGATAGTCAGTAACCATTTGAGATGACAGCAAAATAATGCTTCTCTAGACTGAAGGTAATGCTAAACATTAAAAAGATTCACCTCTACTTTATTCACAGAGGGGTACAAGAGTTACTAAATGTAGTTGAAGTGAGACTCTTAATTTTAAGATGGATCTCTGGAGAATGGTAAAAAAATAAATCAAATTTTTGTCCAATTTTAAGGTACTAAATGAACCCTAATTATTATTAGGATTTTAAAACTGATTGCCAAGGCTTCAAAATATATTTCTTTTCAGTTTTCAGGACTTTAAAATAATTATCAAATGTTCTTGGTCCTCAAAACTTCAATTATGGATACAATTGGAAAACCTGATCTAAAAAACAGTTTAATCATGGAAGTGTATTGAAAGAACTTGAGTTTACAGTCCATCATTTTCTTTAGTGACTTGCCTTTTTTATGCTCCCATATTCATTTATATTTTCTTTTTCATGCTTTTATTTAAAATATTCTTAATTAGAAAAATAAGCAATATTAATAACTAATACATAGTTGACATTACAAATTTAATCACAAACATTTACTTATATAATGTTGTGCATTAATGTTATCCCTTCCAGTTGTAAAGCTTTCAAATAATTTCAACAAGAGGGAACACTACTCCTCAAGTCTGTTTTTATGAAAGCATGTGTTAACAACTATTTCTTGGCGTGGATTTTCTTTCCTTTTGAATTGATGTTTTGTTTTTGGTTTTAATATGTGAGTGAATGTGAGGGTTTTAAGCAGTGTTACAAACAAATTTTTGCCTGTTTAAACAAAGCTAAAATACCAGCAATCAGAATGTAGTATTTGAGTTAATATGCTTCAGAATTTGTTTCTTTGTAATTTGGTTACCAGTTTTCATAGCAAAAGTTACTCAAGTGCTAACCATGCCTGAAAGGGTCTGTACAAGTTTTGTTTCTTATCTGAATGCTGGAGTAACATGGATTTGCTTCCAAGTGCTGTGATTCCTTCCTTCGCTTTCTTTTTTCTTTTTCTTTTCTACTCTTTTTTTTTGTCTCATTTTTGTTGTGTTCTGGCAGCCTTAAAGTCATTATCCTCCTACCTCAACCTCTTCCCTTGGTTTAATCTGAGGTACAATATGTTGTGATGACATTAAGCTGAATATTTTACACAGTACTTTTCAAAACATTTTCTCTGTCATTCTCTCTGTCACCTTGATAAGATTATAACTGAATGTGAAGAAAGTTCCATCTTTAGTGGAATCAAGTGATGAGTTTCTACTTTGGAAAATAGGCAAGCCTTGATCACATTTTATGTTCCCACTCCTCCTCCTATATTGCAAAGATGCAAGAAGTCATCTTACCCTTTAGGACGATGTCTGCCTATTCTATTTCAACAGTGATCGACTTTACTCATATAACTACTGACTATTGAAACCATTTTAATTCTTTTGTGTCACAAGTGATCTTCAGTTTTGTTTTTTTTTTTTCTCACGTAGGAGGGTATATTTCACAAAGAGCAAGCATAGATGAAGAGAGAACAGATGGTACAGAGATGTTTAATCCATGTAGAAATGAAAAGGATACTGAGCACATTTCTACTAGTGACTGGAATTACAATGCATCACTGTGGGAAAGCACGTGAGCAGCAAGATACTGTAAGACCTGGGAACACTTGCAAGCACCCTAAATCACTGCTTGTAATCAGAGTAGTAAAATGAAGCATTTTGCACAATGTCTGATGTTCTCTGCTTTCAAATGCATATGAAATGTATAATATTAAATGGATACAAAATTAGTTGGTGTTAATGGTATTATTTGTATAATTTAAATAGTATTAATAAAATATTTGCTTATTTCAAAAAATGATGCTAGGAAAAAATAACATTTCCTTAGAACACAGGTAGATATAAAGAAAAATTAAATCCATATAATTTTGTCTATTATACCCCTTATTACTCATATAGTATGAAGAAAATCATGTGATAATGAAAATGTTATCCTCAAACATTTGCTTGTTTTAAACATTCATCCTAAATTATGGACGTTATGATTAGCAAGTAATATTCAAAGGAAATATAGAGCAGACATTTCAAACTTGTGCTGTATTATTCTTAGGATTCTTTACCAAAGATGTGAAGAATTAAAAGTAGCAGATATAAATTCATTTTTAATATATAAAAATTTATATGAATGTATTCAATAAAACTATAGCTAAGTGATGAGGCTAATTGAATTCTAGCTATGTTGGCCTCTAATTAAAATCTTGATATCAGAAATGAAATTTTTCTATAAAAATATGAGTATAATTATTATCTGTATTCTCTGAAGCATGTTTATATCACTAATTTCACTCCATAAAACATAATTTTAAGAATTCACAGGGTAATCCAATGCTCATTTGCAGTAAAAAATAAATTTTAATAAGAAAAAAAATGCAACAGTGATGTTCCACATGAGGCAAAACTCTTCTGCTCCAGTGGTAATATGCTTTTAACTGGTTATTGGGTTCCAAGTACAATGAACAAAACCAATGTGCATATCAAGGTCAGATTGTTCAAAAGAATACTTTTGGGCAGTACTTATGAACAGCTTTAGAAATATGGACACCAACAATAAACATTACAGTTGATTTATTATTATTAGCATAGTCAATAGTAATATGCAGAGGTAATTAAAAACTCTAATGAAAATAGGAAACTATCATGTCAAGATATGTTGAAATATTATTTAAATTGATAGTGACATAAAAGTGTTTTCAGATAACCAAAACCAAAAAGTATTGCTAGTGTGTGGATAAAATGCCAAGTATATGCCAAAGATTTATAGACTTCAAAAACACATAAATCAATAAAACATATTAATATTTAAAAATATAACACCAAGTAAGCTGCAAATTTAAAACATTGTATCAACATTTCAGAAATAAGTATGCTGAAATGCTGAATGCTAACTTATAATAAGGATAAATTACACAAGAATCATTTTCAGACATATGTATATAAATTAGAATGAGGCAAGGTGATTCAAGTAAGATCTTTCTAGATGAACTATGTTTGATACTAGACATGCTCTTGTGGAAATGGCAATAATCAATTTGATAAAGAATATGAGATGTGGAAATAATAATCATGGTGTTAGTGTATTTTTCAACTTTGGAGAGAGTACATAGAGGACTACTTCATATATGCATACATTGGACTCACAAACTTCCATAGAAAATTATGTTAACTATTATTTCACTAAGGATAAAGATACTTTGCTCACTCTTGATATAAGGGGAAGGCCTTGGTCCTGCCTCATAGTGATGTATCAGACTTTGTTGAGTCCCCATGGGAAGCGTTAACGTCTCTGAGGAGTGGATGGGGGTGGATGGATGGAAGATGGGGAGTAGGAGAAGTGGAGGGAGCAGGAACTGGAATTAGAATGTAAAATGAGAAAAGATTATTTAAAAAGATAAATTTAAAAAAATATTGAGCTAGCATTTTCTCTACTAAAGAAAAACAAAGAATTTCTCATCTCTTGCTAACCTGGTCAACTATTATTTATTCACTAATTTATTCATTATTAATTCATTCACTCATTCATTCTTAAATATGTATCTGTGCCTCTACTTTTAATAAGAAAAAGTTATTTCTCTGAGTGAAAACTTATTATAATCACATTCTCATAAATATTAGCTATGAACTTAGTTTAGCATTCAGTATGTGGATCTCACTATGTATTTAGCTATTGAGTATCTACTGTGACTTCAGTTACCTCATGAACTCAATGTGAAGCATGGTGATAGTTTTTGTAATCTTTTCCTAGCTTTGTTTCCATGAACACCAACACAGCAAACCTGTGATGCTTAATACAGTTCAATAAGTTTTCCTTTGTGCAGATTACAAAATAATTGCACAAGAGAAAATCAAATATTTGTGGCTATCATGGGTAAATACCTTTGTTCCAGAAAATACAAAGTGCCATTGTTCTTAAACAAAGAGACATGCATCATTCATTTATAGAATAGCTCTAATGTTTCATCAGGCAATGTAGGATTAATTAAACACCCACTTTCTTATGTTTCCTTTACCCTGAAATAGCATTTTGGCAGGTAGCTGTCATAGTCTGGAAATGAAAATAGCATTGAGCTTATTGTAGTCACAAATATTATTTAGGATAGAGATGACTTCATCTAGTCTTTCTTTTGCCAAGAGTTAACAGTGTTCTGTGCACTTTGTTCAAAGGATTTTTTTAGCATTCGTTGAATAGAGATGCTATGAAGTACAAAAATTCATACCAAACATAGTAACAAACTTATACATATATATCTACCATACCTAACCATTGCCTACATGGGTAAAAGATTGGTTGACTTTGTAGAAAAGACATAAAATCTAGACCCAGTGTTGCTTAACATTGAGAATTCTCCCTAGCATAAAAATGATATTTGCTATTAAATTCTACATACCAAATTGAAAGATTCATCACAGAAACATGTGTGAGAACAGCAGAAAAAGACTAAATAATATTTTATATGACATGTAATGATCAATCTTAAATTTTAATTTTATAAAGCATTAAAATTATAGCATTAATTGATAAAGACTAGATTAAAAATAATGGTTTGAATTTCTGTCAAGTGTGATGACATATCATTAATCTCAGTACTCAAGGAGAGGAGGAAGGACCTGTACGCTAGACACCAGCTTTCCTACATTGTAAAGTTCAAGTTCTAGAGTAGCCAAGACTACATAATGAGACACTGTCTCAAAAACACAAAGAATAAGTAGAAGATCAACAGTGTCAAATACATAATATATATACTAATAAAGAAAATATTTGAATTCACTAACCTTTTTGTTGCATGATTATACAATACAATTTGAGCTTATCATTATCTGAAAAATTTTCTAATCTTTGTTTCCTATAAGAAAATATCATGTTGTATCATGACTATAACAATGGGGAATGATGTCCTGTGTCAAACCAGATATTATTCCCATCCCTCTTTTTGTATATAAGTAAATCTAGAGACATGGTTACTTCTGCTGATTAACTTCTTGTCTTTTTTCTACTTATCTTCCCCTCATTATCTTTTAACATGTTTAACAATATTGCTAAAGCAATATGAGTAGGATTTATCACTTGCATTCTTTGAAGTAGATGAAGGAAATTTTGGCATAATATAAATAGTTTAAAAGGCCTAAAGTCAATAGAAGTAGAAGTATTATGAAAAATTACATATGTAGTATGTTGAAAATACTGAGAGTCTTTTATAGCACACTTAATAGTTAAAGCTGTTTTTGGATCCATATACCACAAAAAAATTAAAGTTCTTTTATAGGGGTCAAGGACCTAACAGGACAACCCACAGAACAACAAATTTGGGCTCACAGGGGCTCACTGAGACTGAACTGACAACCAGGAAGCCAGCACGGGACAGAATGAGGACCCTGCATATATGCTACAGTTCTGTAACTTGGCCCTCTTGTAGAGCTGCTCCTAACAGTGGGAGCAAGAGTTGCCTCTGACTCTGTTGCCTGATGTTGGGAATTTTTCCTCCTTCCAGGTTTTCTTGACCAGGCTTACTAGGAAAAGATGTGATTAGTATCATTTCAACCTGATATAGCATGTCTGCTTCATGTCCCTTTGAGGCCTGTCCTTTTCTGAAGAGAAGTAGTGAAGGAGGTGGCAGATGGGGTGAGGGAGAGAGGAAGTGGTGGGATGGACTGGGAAGAGAAAGGGAGGAGAAACTGCCATCAGGATGTTAAGTAAAGAAATTAATTAATAAACATAACAAATAAATAAACTTTCTTAAATTTAAATTTAAGGATATATAACAATAACTACAAATCTTAATTCAGTATTATTTGATGCAGAATTTACTTATACATAAGTATTAATTTATTATTTTCTTTCTTTAAGATATGGAGATTCTTTTTGGAAAGGAGGTAATTCTAACTACATAGTATGAGGCATTGTACAACAGAAGTAGTAATGCTGAATGGGCAGTGACAGTGGTGGTAGTTCATGATAGACGGTGGAGCTTTATTTTGAAGGTGATTTTTTTATACTGTGATGTGATACTAGTCTGGGTAAGCTGTCATGAGTAGCTGGACAAAATATTTAATATTTTTCACATGTGTTCTGTGTTTTAAATGACTAGTCTATAAAGACCATTCTGGAATAAATACATTCATAAATCAGAGGTGGCTACTGCATACACTGGACAAAATAATGACAATTTAAAACCTTTATAAAGCTATTTATTTGGATTCTGAAAATCACTGTAACTTACCATAACTTGCACCAGGTAAGCGTCAGTAAATTTGAGAGTTTATTTCTCTTTCTAATCCCACTCTTCCTTGTTATTTCTATATCACAATTTCTATATCAAATTTCTATCAGCAGAAAGTGAGCTATTGCCCATTGCACTATATATCCTTTTGGGATAATCACTGTACAGCACACTTATAAGCTTCTGTAACTATAAAGAAGATAAATTTTCATATTTTGAATTTGAAAATAAATATAAACAAAATTCTCATCGATTTTATATCTGCAATTCTATCCCCTCTGTTTTCCAAAATGCTTCTGTAACCAATCAGAAAGTTCACAGGTAAGGTCAAATATTGCTTATGCACACTGTGACTATGCTTATGATGATATGAGTAATAATGTATACAAATAGGTTTGGAATTATAAAAATTCAACAACTAACTATAACAAAGATCTTTTCATAATTTGAATGGTGATAACTTAAAGAAAGTGAGGTAACAATATCTTCTGAAATTTTTCCTTCCTGGAGGGAAGACAAAGACGCATATATGAAAATAAATAAATGGAAAACATAAACAAAACAAAATAAGACAGGAGTTTTCGGAAGTGCTTGAAAGGTACAAGATTAGAAAGGCTCTCTCCCAAGAGTTCACAAGTAGGAACTTGGGGAGGAACTATTCTGTCTGACTGAATCTCCTGAGTGCAGCTCAAAGAGTCCCAGGGATATAGCTTCCATGGGTATTCACCCATTTTAAGACTGACTTTCAGTGATGCAAGAACCTTTAAGCAAACCATACTATTTACTATAAATATCACCTGATTACAGTCACAATTGTAACACAACACACTCATTGGTTAAGTAATCCAAACATGAGGGAGAATTGTTTCTTTGGTCTATGATCAGTACCTTACTTGCCATCCATGTGCTACATAGCTTTTGTTGTTGCCTCTCATGGAAGGCAGTTTTATTTAAATTACAAAGTTGTTAATACACCATTTTTTGACTTTATAATCTTAAGTGAGAATGAACCAAAGATTAACTTAATACAGAAAACAGTACTAATATTCATTGATAATTCTAGACAAAAAGAAACCAAATAAATGTCAAATTCCATTATTACAAAATGAAAAAGAATTGATTTAATTCCAACATTTCCTACTTTGATCCGATATTATGCACCCTTCAAAGATGAAAATGAAAATGAAGCAGTGCTCCTTCATAATAAAGTCATGTTGATCCATAAAATTCCTCTAATACATACTAAAGATGGGAGCAATGTGACCAGTCCAAATTTGTACTCCACCCTTAATTAGTTCCACTTGAACTTTTAGCAGTGTGGTGTGGAAAGTTCTCTATATGTGTTGTTTTTATTGGTTAATGAATAAAGAAGCTGCTTAGGCCTATGATAGGGCAGAATAGAGCAAAGCAGGAATTCAAGCAGATATAGAGGAGAAAAGAGTCAGTGAGGTGCCATGTAGCTGCCAAAGATAAAAGATGCCAGCTGCCAGCAAGAATCTTACTGTTAGGCCACAGCCTAGTGGCGATACACAGATTAATAGAAATGGGTTAAGGTGTAATAGTTAGGTAAAATATGCCTAAGCCATTGGCTAACAATATTTTAATTAATATTGTTTCTGTGTTGTTATTCAGGCCTTGGCAGCCGGGAAATTAATGAGCTCTCTCTGCCTACAGCAGTGCACTAATATTCTAGTCTCTTCATGTAAAGTTGTCAGGTTGTAATGCTAGATAATACAGGCTCAACACCATGAGTCTCTCTCTCTCTCTCTCTCTCTCTCTCTCTCTCTCTCTCTCTCTCTCTCTCTCTCTTTCTCTCTCTCTCTCTCTCTCTCTCTCTCTCTCTCATTTTTGCCTTCTTCTACAAGTTGTATTTAATATGTCTACCCAGCAAGTTTCACCAGTTCTTCCTGGTCATATTAGCAAGTAAGAGAATATCCCAACACTTTTAGTATTAAACAAATGTGACAACAATATAATTGAAAGAAATGTGAGAATTTAAGATGTCATATGAGTCCTGAGTCTTGCAATTATTGAAGAATATAGAATTCAACTCCAGAGAGCACATGGTTATTTGTGTGTATATGCATCGTACTAATTATTGTTGTTCTTTTTGGTTATCAAAAAACTATTTCTTCAAATACAAATTTAAATCTTAACTTTATTTTAAGGTTCATATGTATTTCTAAATTTATAATTTTATATTATCTGTAAATTAATGTTTTGTTATTTCATGTAATGTTTATTTTCCAAAATTAAAATAAAACTATGAAAATCTCTTTCTGTTAGAAGTTACTGGCCTTTTTCCCATTTTAGCATGTGATGGTGTCCAGTGATTAATCCACCGGGTTTAATTTCAACAATGCAGTGCTCTGGAAAAAGTATTTGCAAATTTAATTGGGGAAATGATAGTACTTTAGTCATAAATCTGTCCATGTTGCATTCAAAGTATCAAATTTTTATGGAGTTTAAGCATATAACAAAGCTTAAAACTTAGGCTATGATTGGTCTTTGCATAAGCCAATAGTTGCTTATATAAACATTCAGGAAGCAGCTAAAGTAATAATAAATGAGAATTTGATAAATAAATAATTCTAAAAACTGTGGGAAGGACCAATAATATTAAAACATATGATCACAAATTACTCATGCAAAATAAGAGCATTAACAAAGAAAGTAACACACATATTTTGAAAAGGAATATAGGTGTTATATTGTTTTCATATTCCATGTATTTTCATATTGTTTCTGGAGAAAACTGAAAAACATTGGAAATCAGTAATGCATTTATAATCTTCCCTGAACATAAATATGATGACTATCATTTTCAACATTGCCTTTTAGTCTCCTGTTTAAGATAAGTAGGTATTGGAAAGGACACAGCTAATGTTTTAAGTTGTTCACTGCAACAACTGGAAAAATATGTCATTTAGAAATTAATTAATAAACAGTACTTAGGAAACATTTTAATTTTAAGTTATATCACAAATACAGGAAAAGGAGCTTCAATAGTCAGAGGATTATAATTATCTCCCTTTTCTGTGACCATTTTCCTGCAACTCTGAAACTATAAGGCAGAACCATTTTAGTGACCTAACAGTAAATTCTTTATATATGGTTCCCCACAAAAAAAGAATCACAAAGCAATTTCAAGTCCTTAGACACAAACGTTTGCTTGTTGAACTTGAAATGTTCTGATGATACCTATTAACTAGACTGTGAAGTGATGTTAAATGAGGGCTATAGAGGGATGCCACATGACTAATCTCAAGAGAAATAGAATGGAAGAAAAGAATCATTGAATGAACTGCACTGTAGAAAAGTGTATGACCTAGGTAGCCATGAAAGAGAAAATAATAGGCTTCAGTTAACGGAGACTATTTGAGAAAGTACTTGACCCACACAAATTGAAGTAGAAAAAGATTTTGACAATTTCTCAGAATAAATGTTCTTCTGGTTTAAAGATATGGATACACTTTTTTCCATCCATTATACTTTTTATTTTATTTTCTGCCTATTCTAATGTATATACTGTTTTCAGTGAACCAATTCTCAGTCTCTCAATGTTCATACTTATTGGCCAAGAATAAAGAAAAATGAATGTATGGCAAGTGGGTGATTGTCAGGATGTAAAATCATTCATGATGTTATTCTTACACCTGAGAATTGTGCCTGTGTTATGAGCAATAAGAGTGATCAGGGAATACTACAAGGATAAGAAGAAATTGGCTATGAAAATAAACAGTAATAAATGTTAAACGTTGTTGTAAAAATTATAGGAGGCCATGAACTAAAACAATAAAAGGGTTAAACAGGGAAGGAAAAGGAAACAGACAACGAGACAAGCTCAAATCTAGGACCCCACGAGTGAGTTGTATTATCATTCTACTATTTCCCTTCCTGAAGGCTGGTGGGAAATTTTCAAGGAGGCTGAAATGGACATTACAGTGTACCATCCTAAAGGTAGTATCTTCTTTTTCTTTAGGTTTTTGCTCCATTGTTTACCTACATGGCAGTCATGCAGGAACCCAGCTTGCTGGATTTAAGAAACAGAATGTTAAGAAGTTATCTCTCATACAAGTCATTCTATTATAAACTGTATGAACTAATTGCTAAGATACATTGATAAATTTTATTTTATATAATTACTATATTTTATTTTTAGTCATATGGCACATGAAGTATTCTTTCATGACTTTTAAAAAAATCTAATACAGTCATTTGCTTAGCAGATGAAAATCTTTTATATGTAAATATAAATTTATAAACCTATATATATTTAAATATGCTTGTTTTACATACTGGCTGCAGTTTCCTGTCTTTCTTCACCCCAGGACCCCTCCCTTCTCCCCTTCTGTTCCATCCCCTCAATCAATTCCTCCTCCATTTCTGTTCAGGAAAGGGCAGGTCTCCCATGAGTCTCAACAAAACATGACATTCCCTTCCCTTTCCTTGTCTTTTCCTTTCTTTTTCTTCTTTTCTTTCAGGGATGGTCTAGCAACATAGTTCTAGTTGACCTTCAGTTTATGATCCTCCTGACTCATCTTTCCCAGTGCTGCAATGGGAGGTGTGCGTCAGCCTACCAGTGTTCCCATTCTGATGTCTATAACAAATGTTTATTTATATCATGTATGTAAATGGTACATTTCACACAAATCTCTTTGGAAGATTTTATGGTAATACCGTATAATAATAAAGCTCATCAAATAATTTAGGATAATTGTTAGTAATGCAGAGTTGTTATAAAGGAAAATGAGTATCACATGCAATTTCTGGTTTTTCTAGAAAAAAAAAATCTTACCTTTCCTACATACTGAGTGTCAGTACCTGTGTACTCTTCTAACAAGAAGAACTGATTCCACATCCAGCCACGCTTGGTGCGATGGAGCATCTTCCCATCATCTTTTGTCAGATTCAGGATCTTCCTAAGTAAGTGACTGTTAGCCTTTGTTTGTAATGGGCTGTTATCAACTCTATGGAGCATCCAAGTCCAGATGATCAGTAGAAGACAATGGTAAGTCCTCATTATCTTCAATTTCAGAAGGATAAAAACTTAAGGTATGATCTGTAGAATAAAAAGTGATTTTATTAGGAAGTGTATCACACTGACATATCTTTTATACTGGAATACTTTTATATACTATTTAAAGTTAAAAATATATAGATATAAGTATTTTAAAATATATCAAAGAACAGTCTTTAAAATCATAAATGTTGAAATATACACATAATTGGTAAGATTACATATATATGCATAAGTATGTTGCAAATAGATATTTCAAAAATCTCATTTAACATCCTTTTAAGATGACAATATTAAAGTCAAAAATAAGCACAAAATTTCACACCACTAATAATTCTGTAAACTAAACTTTTAATATAACAGTTATATTATTTATTCTTTGAAGTTGTATTAATAGTGAAGTAATATGTACATGTCAATAAACCCATAGACTGCAAATTACACCATTTTCCCCTTATCTAACAATTTTTCAGAATGTGTTTTTCCTTCCACAGTCTACTATAGAAATGAATTGAATTAAAGTTAGTAAGTATGGAATAAAGT
The DNA here is from genome assembly GCA_028555095.1 of Dicrostonyx torquatus. Classification (NCBI taxonomy): domain Eukaryota; kingdom Metazoa; phylum Chordata; class Mammalia; order Rodentia; family Cricetidae; genus Dicrostonyx; species Dicrostonyx torquatus. The sequence continues at coordinate 671,811 of JAQHUG010000224.1, read as the reverse complement.
AGGTTTTTACTAATAATGAAAATTAGATTCTATAAACTCAAAATGGGTTAAAAGTCTTAAATTTAACTAGAAAAGAACTAAAGTAGACTTTCTTAACTCTTATTTTTTTACTGTGAGAATTTTATTTTGACATTAACTTTGCTGATTTGTCTTTCAGAGAATTTTAAGATATACTGTTCATTTCTAAATAGTGTTTTAAAGTAGATGTGCATTTGGGTTTTGTTGTTGTTTCTTGTTTGTTTGTTGCTTTTTTTTGAATGTAGACATTTGAGTGGGGAAAATCTAGTTTTATTGGTTATAGCAGATTTTAGAGAATGAAGAATACTGTGAAACTGTGTAACTTAGAAACATAAAATAAATTTCCTTTTTTTCAGTGCAATCAAATCCATGGAAATATTCTAACATACCCTTCATAATTCAACCTAGCTAACTAGAAAATTGTTGGAGGGCAGGAAAGAGATTGGGTAAGGAGGGTGTCACTGAAGTTTGTCATGTCATTTCAGTAAGGGATCATGATGCTTCTAGAAATATAATGAATACTGATTTTTAAAATTCTCTTATAAGAATATGTATGATTCTTAATAGGAACACACATACACACACATACTCTTTAGTTTCTCTATTCCGTTTCTATAATTTGACTACTGCAGTGACTTCTTATACTCCTACAACTTTGCAAATGCCCCTATGAAATTTCTGAGAAATATTTGAAGTGAAGTATGAAATATCACTGAGTTTCATGCAAATTCCTGCTGAAGCTGTATTGGGTATGAACCGTTTGTGTATGTGTGTGGTGTTTGTATGTGTGTCTGTGTGTGTTTCTTTTGTGTGTGTTTCTTTTCCAATACCAATGTACGAGGCTGTGTACTTTAGGTTAGACTGTAAAGTTGAAAGAGATGTTTGGAGATTTGGGTACTTAATTTTACAAATAAGACATTTGTTTAGGGATTAGAATGTGACAGTCTGGCCTGAGTGTTTGCACTATTCCCAAATCCCTATGCTGATAACCTATATCCCCAGCAAATGTTAAATTGGAGATGACTGAAGCAGAGAACAGAGTCTCTCATGAAGAGAGAAATTAGTCCCTCATAAGAGCATGGTGGGAATTGAGTTCTATTTAACTATAGCTGAATGAGAGCATGTGGAAGATAAACAGCTCTCAAACTACACCAGTAAGAGGTCACTTTGATCTTTCACCCAAATTAAAAATATGATTCCTGCCAACTTGCACATTGTATATTTTGTTGAGGAAGTAGCCAGAATCAAGAAGAAGAAAGAAAAATTATTCCATATGTATGTATTTGAAGACTTCATCTAAAATTTGCCCAATTAATAATTTTAACAATATTCCTTCTCTGATCTGTGCAAAACTTACCTGGTTCATTCAAAGACATATTATTTGCATTTTTGATGTGTCTCTATTATAAACTTTTATAAATCTCCAAGAAATTATTTCTACAGTGTCACATCTCACCTTATATTCCCGTTTTCTCTTTCACTGTATATTTATGACCTTCTTATGGATGAACATAGCATTTGTGTTCATTCATTCAGTATTCAGTACAATGACCAACTTCATTTAGATATAAATGCAGTTTGTATGGATGATGTGAGAAATTTGTAGTTCTCTGTGTCCTCCACACATCCTACCAGGCACTTATTAGAGTAAAACTATCTGGTTAATGGATTAGTGTTTAATACTTTTGCAGCTTATTTTGAAGCCTGGGTCACCTATTGAATGCCTATCAGACTAATGTATAAAGAACACGAGAGACAGATGCAAAAATTGAAAGTAGAAAGTTTATTGCTTTTGACCAGAGTCAGATTATTTTTGTTTCTTAACATCAAACATGAAATTTGTGGTGCTCTCACTGAAGTTCACAAAAGTTTGCATTAAATGTGATTTAAATGTTAACAACACAGCATGACTGCTATAATTATAAAATGCTTTTTTATAAACTTTGCCACTCTCTGATTTAACACCTTTACTTTAGTCAACTCTTTTATTTGTATATTTGTTTTACATTTAGGAAACATTACTGTAAACCTCTTGTGGCTAATTTAGCACCTGCACATTCTTTGACTATGAGATAAAAGTGCACACTTTAAAAGGTTTTCTGCTATATTTGATTTTAAAATAAGCAATCTCATGTCCCATGGGTTTTATTAAAAATTCTTCACAACCTTTATTTATTCAATAGCAACAAGCTAATTACTAAATTTTCTATGCTTAATTAGCTCTATCAGCCTTAAATGTTCTGCATTTTAATCTCACTTTTGTTGATAAATAACTACCATCAAATATATTGCAGATTACA
>JAQHUG010000224.1:650804-667683 GCA_028555095.1 Dicrostonyx torquatus | reverse complement strand
GAAAATCAGAAAATCTGTATGGGTCCGACTTAAGTTCTCTGAATGTATGTTATGGTTGTGTATTTTGGTGTTCCTTTGGGAATTCTTACAGTGGGCTCAAGGGTCTGTGCCTGATATTTTCCCTGATTTTGGTTCCTTTTTCTCCTACTGAATTGCCCAGTCTAGTCTTATTATGAGAGCTGTGCCTAGTCTTATCATTAACTTGCTGTGCCTTGGCTGGTCGATGTTTCTGAGACTTGCCCTTTTCTGAGAGGAAAAGGGAGGTGGATATGGAGAAGAGGGGAGGTATGGGTGAAGAGCGTGGAAGACAGGGGGAGAGGAGGAAACTGCAGTTGTGGTAAAATATATGACAGAATAATAAATTAAAAAGGAAAAAGAAAATATAGGAGTCAAATACAGATATGAAACATTCTGCAAGTGTTAACAATTAATAAATTTTATATCAACATGAAGTTCCACCACAACCCAGTAGAAAGGTTAAAACAAAGCCCTAAAAACCTTTGCTGGGATGATGAAGAACAACAGGGATTCTTTATGGCTGGTATACCAACCACAACAAAGAAGTCCTTTGCAACATTTAAAAGGGAAAAAAAGTTTTATACTCTAGCATAGCAATTGTTTCTATTCATCGTACTTTAAAATACTTTTGCCAAGATAATACACAGTCAATTTGACATGTTGTTTATTCACATTCGTAATTTTAAATATTTATTCACTTTTACTCCATGTTTATGCATCCGTGATTGAGTTTGGGTTTATGCATCACATACATACAAAAATTCATGACAATCTGCATAGGGTATTCAATTCTGTAGAACTAGAAATACAGGCATTTGTGGATCAATTGACTTGGCTTCTGGAAGTTTAAATTGGGACTCCTAAAGAGCAATAAACAACCTTAAACATTGAGTCATCTCTCCAGGCCCCCAAATGCCTTTTAGAAAATGAACACATACATAATTTTCTGAACATTCAGGAAGCAGATTTAACTTAATGAATTCGGTGAAATCCATGATACTATTCTGAGAAAGTTACAACACCACAGGATATTGAGGTCAATATCAATGACGTTATAGCACGTATCCTTCAAATAATGTGAAGACACTGCAATTCGTTCCTGTGATGTTCCTCTATCATCTTACTAGCACAGTCTTGCTTTAACTGCCATCACATAACTTGGTATGACAGAGTATCCACTAATCAACAGAGTACAGCTCTTCAAAACAGCCAATGTGTCCATTAACAAAGAATGTCCAAGATACATTACTTGCCAAGAGGAACTTCATAAGACATGAATAATAAGTAAAATATTGTAACCTGTACAGAATCCTAGATGAGAAAATTATACAAGACATGAACTATAAAAGTTCTAATAAACCAGGGTCTTGATAATAATTTTCAATATCATTTTAAAGTACATAGAATGTGATGGTTTTTTTTCAGCAGTTAGTAATATGGAAAATGGGTGAAATGTTTTGGACAATTATGACCTAAATTCTCATTTTTTTGTAAAATTGAAAATATATTATAGATTAGTCTGATCTAGGAAAATAAAGAAAATTAAATTTTATAGTATCAAATTTTGTGTGAATGAAAGTTTTGTTATTTTTCAGTATTTTTAAGAAAGAGAAATTCTCTATTAGGGTGACATTTTAACTGAATCATGGAAGAAGTGGGAAAGGTATCAAAGTTTAAATGTTAAAAACATCCCCAGGGAGATGAAGCAAATAGAATTCTGTGGTAGGAGACAGGGGAGAAGTGGGTCTTATGGAAAAAGCCTTTGAAGTCAAACAGATGCAGCTAAAATTAAGTGAAAGGGGCCAATACACTGAAGCCAAACAGGTAAAGGATTCTGAAATTTTTGAAGTCAGTAAGTTTTCACCTTCATAATTTTCTTTGTTTCTTTTTCTGTTGTTGTAATCAAATTTCCTAGCAAAGCAGTTTGGGAAAGAAGGGTTTAGTTTCATGCACAGTTAATATTCTAGTCCACCAAGGCAGGGACACAGAATCATCAGGAACCTGAAACAACTGGCCACATAGTGTCCACAGTCAGAAAGCAGAGAGCAGTGAATGAATGTGCTTGTCTTGCTTTCTCTCTTTTACACAGTCCAGTATCCTAATCCAATAAATAAGTAGATTTACAAACTGTAGAATGGACTTCTTATCCATTATCTAAACCAATACCAATAGATGTACCCATAGGCTATTATTACCTAGATAATAACTCACAACAATACCCTACTCGTATTCCATCCCTAATCAATCTCCTGGGTGATTCTACAACCTATCCTTATTGAAAATTAACACTAACCATCTCAGTGGTGAAACAAATCAGGCAGAGGCTTTGTTCCATCAATGTATTGAATAATTCATCATTAAACATGTGGACATAACTAACATTCAAGGGAAGTTGATAAAACACAGATATTAAAATTCAACTTGAGTTTATAGTATATGATTAGTGACAAATTATTTCAGATACACTCATCAGCCAGTCTAGTTTTTAAAAAAAAATCACTTTCAAGGAAATATTCAGTGTTATTAAGGAAGTAACATAATGGGAATAGCTTGACATAAAACCATAAGCAAAGTAATTATTTGAGTGATTTAGGGACAAGAATGAAGTCTGTGAGGATTTTGTTGTTTTGTTTTGTTTTTCAATGTAATTTAACAGTGAACATAAATATCCCTAAAACTTAGATATAGCAGAGGGACTAGGGAGAAGAATCAGATGTAGACTAAAACTTTTAATTGGAAAATAGAACAGCCCATGCTAATTCTTTGAAATACATTATTTTAGAAAACCATAAGGGATGTGTGGATAGTTATTCTTTTGGCAAATGAAAGTGAAATGCTTGCTTTGTAGGCATTTTTGGACATCTAAGGAAATTATATTCTAACAGAATCATACAGAAGCAATCTATGCATCATATCTGAAGACAATGTTAGTATTAGAAGTCATTTACTCAATGATATTTCATCTGCTGGGCAAATGTAAGAGGAACTTGCATTTGTGTGTCAAAGTTTTAATCAGCAGAAAAAAGCTATAAATCTATTTTCAGCCTGTGATTTCATGTCAGCTTTCTGTGTCAGAAATGAACATCAGAGTCTGTCAGAGGCAAGTTAATGACTATGCCATATGAGTCATTCTCCCATATCTGCTTCTCACTGAGCACTCACCAGACAGAAGATGGTGGATGACAGCCACATGACAAGTATAAGAATCTTCAGAGACTAAACCAGGAAGAGTTGGAATGATCACACGGGCAATTATAATTCTTTAGACTATGGTGTACTTCACACTCTCTTGTTTCCTTAGTTGTCCATTTTGAGAAAGGATTTACAAATGGAACAGGGTGGGGTTGGGATAGGGTTAAGTTTTCTAAAGCCATTTTTTTTCTCATTTCTCATTTCATTCTCCCTCCTATGGAGCTACTGTGTCTGTTCTCATCTATGTTTCTCTCTTCTAATCATTTCTCTTTTCTACTTCTTCTCAATTGTTTTAATGCTAATTAACTATCTTAATAATCTAATTTTATCTCCATTCCTATATTTATCACCTATAACACCACCTTAGAGCTATTAAAAGTACCTTCATACATCAAGCACTGTTATTGTTCTTTTGTTCTCACAAAAATAGTTAAGAATTACATTAATTGGCTATTAATTCTTGTGCATATGACTCTTTTGAGACACAGTAAGTAGTCAACTGTATAAAACATACATAATAATGAAATCAAAGTATACACAATTTACAAAACTAGGGAAAAGATAATGATAATTTTGATGCAGAAATCATGCAGAATGACAAAGCAAAAAGGACAAAGAATCTCTGCAAATCTTATTATGGAGTTCCAACAATGTTACAATAATCAGCAAGCTATCCTTTATACTGAAAGAGAAAATTTATGAGATGAACACAAGTTAAAAGAATTCAAGAACAACTAATCCAGTATAACTAGAGAATGTTAAAGAAATTCTACTTCCTGAAAAAAAAATATACATAACATGTGATGTTACAGAATACCAGAGAAGCATTTTATCTATTTAGGGTTAAGAAAGTACAAAACACAATAAAATTCAAAATACTATAGGCACCATTCAATAATGATACTGAGTATTAATGGTTCTTCTTCAATCAAAGGATATAGAGAAGAATATTGAATTACAAAAGGGGATCAATATATTTTACCTCTAACAAATACCTCTCACTTTCAAAGACAATCACTTTCATAACTGGAAAAACTGGAAGAAAAAGATTATCATTCAAATACAACTAGATATATAACAGATATGTCTATGAGTTTCTGATCAAGTAGATTTCAAACTGTTACTTAACACTGATTAAGAAAAAAAGACAACCAGCAAAACTCTAACCATATCAGCATCATAAAAACAATTTCAGAAAGCCAGAACTATTTGAAATAGAAATACAGATAGACTTCCAAACAAATAGCAATGGGTAACTGCAATATTGCATTCTCACCTACATATAGATGAAATAGATGACAACAAAGATCTTCAGATTAGAGAATACACTGTGGATCGAATGGCTAAAACCTCTACAAAATAGTCTACCTAAACAATATAGAATGCAACATGTCAATGTTTACTAGACCACAATCCATAATGTTCACATTAAGGATTAGCCTAGGTAAAAACCAACAGATGGACAGATAAATACAATCTGGTGCTGTAGAATATTATTTTAACTGGGGAAATATGTGGTACATTTGTTGATGCTGTGGAATATTACTTTAACTGTCAGAAGGTGTGTTACATTTGTTTCTACTAACTTTATTTAGGATGTAAATATGTTATATTTGTTAACTATGTAAAGATGTGTTGCATTCACTTTAATTAAGTAAAATTAATCTGCCTAGCAACTAGTTGACAGGAAGTAAAAGGGAGGAGTTTAGAACAGCTTCAATTTTTTTGTTTGGTTTGAGTTGCAGGCAGTATGAAAGGAAGTGGTTCCAGGATGCCAGCTAAAAAAGAAAGTGAGCCAGGATTCTCAGCTCTCTATGCTCACAGGTTTTCATCCTAGCCCTTTCACCCTAGCCTTTGAATCCCTAGTCTTAGTAGAAAGACAGAGATTTGGTTAGAGCTAACATTAGTGGTAGAAACCATTGTCTGGGGAACAGAATTCTACCCAGGCTATTGTCTTGGCAGCCAGGCTGCTACTAGTTTAATTGCAGATAATGTAAGGAAAGTAAAACAGCAATCAGCCACATGAACATAGCTATTTTATTATGAGAAGAGAAGAATGAAGTGATGTTGCTTTGCCAAAAAAAGAAAGAAAGAAAGAAGAAAAGAAAGAGAAATGGCTACAATTGAAGGTTTCCCTATTAAACAGACTTAGAAAGAAACATATTAGCTATTTTATCTCATTTGTTGAAACTAAATACCATATGTATGCTTGCACACACACATACACACACAAAGAAAAATGATATTTGACATATAAAAAGGGCTTGGGATTTTAAAGGATAATTGTTCTTTCCATGCACAATAAACAGCAGAATCTCAGGGGCTTAGTAATCATGATAAATACTTTGTCCTCCAAACGGGAAGCAAAAGACAGCATGACCATGAGAACCATTGCTTTCCTTTTTATTTTCTTATTTTACTATATAACATCAATAAACATGACAACTTTGATGGGGGAAAGCCCATGAGTACTCAACCTCAGACAAAAGCCATAGGCAACTGAATAAAGATGGAAGGAAAAAAGGTGGTTTATTCAGTGCCACATAGCCAGTTCTGAAAACATATGTACAAGCAATATTACATGGACTCAACATGTTATATTTAGGAATATCCATTTTTTACAAACATGCATGCAAGAATAATTAATGAAAAAGAAGTGAATGGGTATTAAGCAGAATTGAGGAATATATATGAGCAATTTTAGAAGAGGAAATGCAAGAGAGAAATGTATTTAAATTATTACCTGAAAATAAACAAAAATAATTTAATTTTGTATGTCCTGTGTACTGACTGTTCCAGTTGCCTCTGTCCACACTGTCATTTTTACCAAAGTAAAGTGTATTTGCTATTGAATAAACAACTTATAAACATCCATGCTCAGTGTGGTCAAATTTATATTGAGGTCTTTAATTCATTTGGACTTGAGTTTTGTGTATGGTGATAGGTATATCTATTGCATTCTTCTACATGAATGAATAGCAGCATCCAGTTATGCCAAAATCATTTGCAGAAGATGCTTTTTTTATTTCATTGTATAATTTTAGCTTTTTGTCAAAAATCAGGTGTCCATAGGTGTGTGAATTAATATCTGGTCTTTGATTCGATTTCCTTAGTCAGTCTATCCATTTTTAAAGCCAGTACCAAGCTGTTTTAATTACTGTAGCTCTATAATGAAGTTTGATGTCAGAGATGGTTGATGTCTCCAGAAGGTTCTTCATCATATAGGATTGTTTTGGCTATTCTGGAATTTTTGTTTTTCCATATGAAGTTGAGTATTTTTTTCAAGGTCTGTGAAGAATTGTGTTGAGATATTTATCGGGATTGCATTGAATCTGTAGATTGCTTTTGATAGAATTGCTATTTTTTTATGTTGCTCCTACCTATCCAACAACATGGGAGATCTTTCTATTTTCTGATATCTCTTTCAATTTCTTTCTTCAAAGACTAAAAGGCTAAAAGATACTTTAAAAAACATTCAACAGCCTAAGCCATGAAGGAAATGCTTGTCTGGACTTTTGCAACCTATCCTCTATGGAGGGATACCTTGCTCAGCCAAGATATAGTGGGGAGGGCCTTGGTCATGCCTCAAAAAATGTGATAGACTTTGTTGACTCCCTATGGGAAATCTCACCTTCTCTGAGGAGTGGAAAAAAGATAGGATGGGGGAGAATAGAGGGAAAGGTGGAAGGAGCAGAAAGGGAGGGATTGGGAAATGGATTTGTCATGTAAAATGAGAAAAGACTGTTTTTTAAAAAATAAATTATAAAGTAAAAATAGAATATTTTTTAAAAATCCATCTAAATTGTATTATGCAGATTGAGCAGGTTTTATTTATGCATGTTATATTTACATGGTATAAATTGTCTCTCCATATGCACATAAAATAATATACATATATGATACATGTTATATATTATACATGTGAGTATGTGTGAATACACATACATATATGCATGTAACAAATAAATTAAAAATATCAGTCATGAATTGGAAAGTTTATGAGGAGGGCTCACTTGATTGTCTCAGCTGCCTGGCTAGCTTAGCCCCAAAATAACCACAGAGACACTGTATTAATTAAATCACTGCTTGGCCCATTAGCTCTAGCTTCTTAGTGGCTAACTCTTTCATCTTAATGTAACCCATTTTTATTAATCTGTATCTCACCATGAGGTCGTGGTCTACCTGCAAAATTTTGGCATGTCTGTCTCTGGTGGCGGCTCCATAGCATCTTTCTGACTTCACCCTTCTTTATCCCAGCATTTAGTTCTGTTTTCCCTCGACCTAAGTTTTGCCCTATCAACAGGCCAAGGCAGTTTCTTTATTCCATTAATGGTAATCACAGCACATAGAAGAGACTCCCACATCAGGGGAGCATGGAACAATATATGGAAGGACATGAGAGGAGAAATTCAAAAAGAGGAATCGTGTCTTCACATTTTAGTCTCAAAAAATTTAGTTTATTTTAGTGTGACATTTTAAAATGTAGTGTATATGAACTTAAATACCATCTTTAGTAATTCGTGTACATGTTACATATTGTTATATTCCCTATTTTAAAAGAATCTGTTTACACAAACATATTCATGGTGAAAAGATGCTATATGCACTTTTATACTTTGTAAAAATTTGCAGAATGTGATTAATACCAATCAATTCATGTGTAATAATGCACAGGAACTTATTATTTCTATTTAGATATAACTTATTTATTTACGTGTGTGTGTGTACACATGTTTTGGTATATGACTCATACACATGTTTACATCAGATGTTTTTCTTAAGTGTTATGGCCTATTTTACGAACCAATGTCTCTAAGTACACCGGAAAAGACACTTATCCAGAGTCTCTGCACAGTAAGTCCCAGGGACCCTCATATCTCTACTTCCACAATGCGGGGATACTACTTGCATGCTAACTTGACTGGATTTTCCATGGGTTCTAGAGACTCAAACTCATAACTTTGTGGTTGCATTTCAAGTTGTGAGTTGTTTCCCATATTAATAACTATAATTTGCTTACCAGTGATCAAACTGTGTCTAACTATCTCATGGCTACAGTAATTTTGAACTTTTGTGAGTACATTAAAGATATTTCTGACACAGGAGACAACTTAACTTATGAATTCAGTTTCCTGAGATGGGTTTCCTATTATTTGTTGCCTGTTTCTTGAAGTTTTGCAAATAATCTCTATTCATTCACTTATTGGACATTCCTGAAGGCAGAGGATGGAAGGCCCACATTGTTTGAGAGCTTAAATGTTCCCTTTGAGAGCTCACTAACTGAAGAACTTGTTGTTCCAGAATATTTTCAACCTTAAGGAGATCCACTATTTTGGTTTATTTTGAAAGGGAACTCTTTTAAAACTCCAAAGATTCTCCTTTGGGCAGCTACCAATTTAATGTGTCAAGAGGCATCACAGATATGTGATATGTTAACACATACTGAAGTTTTCTATAATTTTTTCATACTCTCTGTCTTCATTCATTGAAGATCTACTTAATTATGTGTTCTGGAAACTTACTATACTTATTGGAATATCTAAAATTTTAGTATGAGAAAAAATTTGTAGTTAAAGGGATTTAATATGCATGAATCTACTTATATAATATATATGGAAATAGAACTGCCTGTTCTTTTCTGTAGGACTTTAAAGTATTTTGCACAATATATTCCATCTTTTACTTCAGAAACACAATTAGGCTATTGTTTTATGAACATGACACTCTGGATTCTGCCCATGAGTAAATCATTTATACTTCTGATAAGGGAAATTAAACAACTATACACAAAGCTGTTCTCCTTTCTATCTTTCAATAAAAGTTTCACAAAGTAATGCCTCATTCTCATATCATTCTATTTCATATTCTTGGTCATTCTTTTACATTTTATCAAGACAACAATAAGGTTTTTAAATCAAAAAGTTTAACACTCAACCTGCTTTCCAGTACATTTCCATATTCACTACACCCAGAATTTGTCTTCTGAGTCAGAGTTTTATAAATAGAGATACCTACAAAGCTTAGATGATTGTCCTTTATGCTCTGTCCAGTATATTTTCAAAGCTAGAAGACCATGTATTTAATGGATTCCAAGCATTTATACTCTCCTTTATTATTTTTTATTTTTAATACGTGTCTCTGTGATATGTGTGTGTGTGTGTGTGTGTGTATACTACACCTGAGCATGTACATGTCCATGTTTGGATATAGGAGTATGAATATGTATGTGTGTTTGTGTGTTACAGAATACACAAAACCAGCCTCAAGTGCTGTTTCTTGCTTTTCAATTTGCTTAAGACTTGGTTTCCTGATGCTCATTGCTACATAAAACAATCTAGTTCTCCCTGAGCTTCCGACAATTCTCCCATCTACATGTCCCATTCTGTTGTATGCACTCTGGGATGACACATTCTAGCTGCTGCATCTTTCTTTACTTGGGTGATGGAGATGTACAACTTTTGAGCTCACATTTGACAGCAAGTCCATTTTCTGAGCCACCCATCTAGATGTATTTTGTTTTCATTATTTCTTTTACAGAGTATATTACATCTGGGAGCCGGGCGGTGGTGGTGCACGCCTTTAATCCCAGCACTCGGGAGGCAGAGGCAGGCGGATCTCTGTGAGTTCGAGACCAGCCTGGTCTACAAGAGCTAGTTCCAGGACAGGCTCCAAAGCCACAGGGAAACCCTGTCTCAAAAAACCAAAAAAAAAAAAAAGAAATTCCCAGGACAAGCAATAATGTTGAGGTCATAGAAAAAGCTTATATGAACAGTAGTAGGCTTGAAGTGGTGGTGGGGTTGTTTTATTCATCTTTGGGGTTGAGGAAAGGGTTTCTTTCTTTTTTAAAATATGGATTCTTTGAGGATTTCACATCATCCATCCCAATCTCACTCATCTCCCTGTCCCTTCATATCACAGTGTTTTAAAAACAGAATTTTATTTTATTTTCATTTAATAAGAGCTATAATTATACAGGAATGCTTAGAACAAAATCCTTTTGTGTTCTTTAATATTATTTACCCAATGTATAGAAAAATTTAAATCAGGTAATCAATATTAGAGTTGCTTAGAGGTTGTGGGAAATTTTATCATAATGAGTCTGTGGTTTAAAAAAAGAAGTGTTCTCTCACCCAAATCTCATGATTTTCAAGGAAAGACTCAGAAACAAAGAGAATTCCTGGCTCATTAACACTCCACTCAGAAGATACACACTAACTTGCACTCACACCAGAGCATGAAGAATACACCATGAGTGCAGGTTTCAATATCTTGTCTTGTAATATTTTCAGGCAACATTTTTATGTAGTGCTGAGTTTTTAAGCCAAGTCTTTCTGTGTGAGCTGTTAGCACTGTCTCAACATTTTAAGACTGAAGTAAGCAAGAGTATTTGTTCAACAACTTGAAATTGGCCTTGGGATTCCCAAAGGCCACAATTGAGGCCAACTTTGATACCTGTGCTTCTGATGTTACTTATAAATAAAATATTTATAAAAAATAATCCTATTGAAGTAAGTGAATTTCCATTGAAATGGGACCTACTGCAATGTTACTGGTCTTTATGAAAGTGGACCCACACAAAAAGAGGAGAAACTGTGTGAAAGCAAAGCAGAAAAATCTACCATGAAGCAAATAATCAGGAACTAAATATAGCAAAGATCTACATTTTGTCAATGAGGACAGCAAGCCCAAAACACCTTGGATATAAGACTTTAGTGTTCAGCTGTATGAGTGAATAATAGTTTTATTGTTAAAAAACCATATAACTCATAAATTGTTACTATGGTCATTCCAGGAGACCAATAGACTATTAATTAAGTGTTCTTAGTGTCCTTTGGAATATACCCTTAGTTTTATCAAGGAAAGAGGAGACATGCTTCAGCTAGGAGGCAGTATCAGAGTTCACAATATGCAGACAGAACATACTGGTATTGTGAATATGTAAGACTAGTGATGGTTCCAAATAGCTATGTTATTTGATAAATCAATATGTTTTTACATAAATATTAATTTCTATGTTTGCCTCAGTCTCTAATTCTCTCTCATTTGTAAAGTAGAATATTCTTCATCTTGAATGTGTGAGCTAACAGCTAATTTGCTCATAAATTGAGAAAACTGCTCAGTTAAAGAAAGTTATTTTGAAAGTTAATGTGAGTCTTTTCCAGGACAAATTTCACAAACAGTACAGGAAATTTTCAGATCCGTAGATGGCATCTTGAGAAGCATAAAACACATTCTCTAAAATGTATTCTAAGAGACAAATGGTTTATAGAATCAAAAAAGGGATTCAGTCTATTGATTTACACATTAGAAGATTAATAATTACTTTATGATTTTAAAATAAAAAATAATGTGACATGTAAAAGTATTATATGAGGTGATTCATATTGCTAAAATTATCAGAATTAAATTGTGAACAATTTTCAAATATTTTGTCTCATGGTATTAAGTTATATACACATATGTATTATGTAGCTACTAAAATACAATTTACCCTTTCTTCAGCCTCACTCCTATGAAAATACCAACAAAATTTCATTTGCATTCTATAGTTGTATTTTTAATTAGCCTTAGTAGATCAATAACACATATTTCTTGGCATCAATGTCAATCTTAATGTTACTATAGCAATTGCCATAGAAATATTTTCAAATAGTTTGCACATTCCACAGCAAAATAATTATCTCTTATGTCATTTGGCAATTTCATAATGATTTACATATTATATAATTGTACTATAAAATACATTCTTAATTGACCAATAAATCATGCATAACAAATTAGAAAGTAACTTAGATTTGAAAATAGTCTAAATAAATTTTGAAAGCAATTGTATAAAAACAAAACAACATTAACAACAAAATATCAAGTATCTCTTAGCAAATCCTTTATTAGAAAACAGTTTCGCCAAATTTCATCTTCTTAATGTTTCAATAGAAACAGAAAAATAGAAACACAATGTTTTTTTTTTCAACTAGAAAGATTTTTTGAAAATGAAACAAATCACTGGTGATATGGGGTCTGTCCTTATTAAAAATCCTGGGGAGAAGAAGAGGAAATCATAGACAATAGTGGTAACAAAAGTGTCTATTATGATGATAACTAACATTGATTAAGCATTTTTTAGAATTTTAATATGCCTAAGTATATTTTGTACCACTTTCTTTCATAAACTCATTTTAAGTGAACTTTAGTAACCAAACAGTATACATATGAATGAACATCTAAATGTAATCATTGATAGGCATTACTAAGCAACACATGGAATGTCGCCATCATTCTTTGTTCATAGAATTAATTGTAGACTAGATTTCATGATTGGTGTAGCAACTGTGGCACCCAGGTTGAACAGTTTTATCCTAGAAAAGTGAAACATAAGTAAACACCCTGAAACTTAATTCCTCTGTAACTTCAAATGGAAGTGCTTTCTTTCCATCTTAAGTAGTCAAAATTATCTTCCACTTTCATGTAAATATTTAAAATGTATCCCTTACTGGAAAACAAACTTGCAGTATGATGGGGTCTAGTATATAAATCACTCTCTGATTAAATAAACTTTTTTTAGAATTTTAATATGCCTAAGTATATTTTGTACCACTTTCTTTCATAAACTCATTTTAACTGAACTTTAGTAACCAAACAGTATACATATGAATGAACATCTAAATGTAATAATTTCATTTGTATTGATTTTCTAATGCTCAAATCAGTATAAACACAGTTAGCTTCTCAAACATTTATCTTTTTTTTCCTTCAACTCTATGCAAATCTCTTTCTACCTCTGAGGAATGCACTCTATTACAATCGTGATTCACTATGTGGCTTTCAGCCATAACAAAATACTTAACGTTCGGAATTTACAATGGAAAAAGGCTGATGCAGTTCACAATCCCAAGATCACATGCCTTCCTATTTTTAGACTGTAAGTTGTCCTCTTAAGGGCCCTAGCAATGGCATGAGAACAATAGAGAACAATAGAAGGAAATTTATGTAATAATAACATATTACAAGAAAAGAATCACATGAAAAATTAGACAATACTAGAAAGATACAAGAAGTAGTCTTATTTGTATGGTGTTTCTTGTTTGTTGTTGATGATTATTTTGTTCTATTTTTTGTTTTTCTGTTGGTTTTGTTTTGTAAGGAAGGCTCACATAACACAAAACACTCAATAATGACCTAATAATTTTCTCACTAGTCCTTCCTGTAAAAGACCGACAAATAGATGCTTACAGGCCATACTCATTTCAGTTCAGAGGCTATTGACCAATAAAATTTGTGTGGGAATTATATTATCTCTAAAAAAATAAGCTTTTGAGCTGACCCATATTTTTTTCAATATGCTTTTGCCAAAAAACACTTTCCACTCTAGCTCCCAAATAGCACACCTGTGAGAAGCAGGTATTATTATACAAAGACACAAGTTTTTGCTCGTTTGAGGTTGAGTTTCCAATGTCTGTACTTACATTACTCGGGTTTCTATTAATAAATTAAACACACCTTATACCACATATTATTCTCCCCAGCTACTTGATAAATTATTGTTTTTCTAGCTAAATGCACATGCACCCACAATTCTGCAGCAATTGAACATACTGACTATGATAACATGATATGGGATTCCCCTCTGTCTGCTGTGAATAACATTGGTTTATAATGAAACTGTCTTGAGCCTGCTCAGAGAATTTAGGTAGGTAGAGAAAGCGAAACTGAATGCTGAGAGGAAGGAGGCAGAGTCAGAGAGATGCAATGGAGCTGCTGCTGGGAAGAGATGTGCTGAAACTTTACTGGTAGGCCACAACCTCATGGTGATTAAAGGAGATGAGTTAAATTAAGATGTAAGAGGTAGCAAATAAGTACTAATGAACCAATCTTGAGTTAATGATTTAATTAACACAGTTTTGTGTGATTATTTTAGACATCTGGGTGGCTGGGAAATGAACAAGCAGCCTCCCCTACAAATTGGCATTCCGACATGGTAGACTAAATCCACATAAAATCTTAGAAGGCATAGAAAGAAATGCTAGACAGTAAAAATAAAATTTAGCTTCAGTTTCTGGTGGGCTGGGCTCTGCTTGCTGGTGAAATGCTATAGCTCCTTTAAGAGAGGTTTCCCTGATTCAGCAGTAGGAAAAAAAAAAGCAAAACATGGCTTAGAAAAGGTAGTTTTCTGAGCCATGCCAACAGCACAAACTGGCTCTTTCAGGAGGCCACATATTTAAATGGGGTTTGTAGACAATGTGCTACAAGATACTTGGTGGCAGCATGGGCCTACTGGTTATCAAAGTTGAGGTGGTGAAGATGGATCCCACTCTGTAGTCTCAGAGGCAGTGAATGGACTTCTGCCATGTCAAACTGGGCAGAGCAAGCAGGCAGGGTCATAATTCTCCTAGCAATGCAGCAACTTAAGTTCATAAGAAGGGCTTAGCATTTTAAGAAGCATTTCTGGTAAAAAAAAAAAAAAGTATTACAGATATGCAATAAAGACAAATTCAGATGAGACCTTTAAATGACACACAGTATGTTTAAAAAAATGTAGGTAGGCTTGGGAGAGAGAAGATAAAGAGTATAGAGAGTCATAAAAGGAAGTAAATGGTTTAGAAAAATGTAAAACAAAGTTTAAAAAAACAGAGTACAGATAGTCATAGATTAAAGGAGTAAAGATAATAAAATAAATATTAAAAAGTAATAGAATCAAAACTAATAGACCACATAAAGATAAAACATACCCAGAGAGTCTGTGTTTTCTTTAAATTTTGACTGTGAAGGAGCTAAGTAACCTCCATACATACTTTAAAGGTATCTTGACTTCAGAATTTGAGTTTAAGAATATGTTGCGTTGGAAAGGAGGTTCTTCTTTTATTTCCACAGAGGTGAGAATCTGTGCATTTCTTCCAGACTAATATGGTTTGATGGACCAAGATCCCCATTAAAAATCTTTTTGAAAACCCATAAAAGAAAATATTTCACAAAACAAAAAGCAGAAGGAAATTTGGGGAGAACTATGGCCAAATTCACAAATAATATTTATAAATGCTTGTTTACATTTAAGGGGGATACGATATAAAGAATTGCATTGGTATGGATCTTGGTTTATTGATAAACATTTAAAGTCAATTTTGTTGTACTGTATATATGTATTTCTGATCTTGATTAAGATATTGTGTTTGTCCACCTCATTTAAAAATGTAATGTATAATTTAGAAATATAGCTTAACAGATAGTCATCTATAATAGTCAAGCTTGTCGTCATGTTAGTTATATTTTCCAGAGGTACAGAGATGTATTATAGATAGATAGGGATTCTTCAGTCTTTCAAAGACTATAGATTATTGCATTTAAAATGTTTTAAGAATTTAGGAATTTTCATGACAGTTCTGCTTCAAGAAGAAGATAGGCATTCAAAAGTCTCCTTATGAAGTTGATTAGCTATTTCGACAAGAAACTGCTCTTGCCTGGACTGCTTGATGGTATGCTATATTAAATGGACATGCAGGACCCACAGAGAAATGGCTGCTTAACTTACATAAAGGTGAGATGGTCATTTGAAGTTCCTGTTTCATGAAAGAATAGAAAGAGTCTGCTAGAAATTCTTCAGGACACAGAAAAAAGTGACTGACAAACTGCCAACATAGGTGGAACTGTCTTTGAGTTTTCCTGCTTCATGAAAAAGTCTGCTGGATACTATGGGCCTGTAGGCTGAAGATAGATGCCCCAACAGTACAGAAGAACTTTGGGTGACTGTTCAGGCAGCAAGATGTCCCTATAATTCTAGAGTTTTAGAAGTTGCTTACAATGTACTCCTATTTACTTAGGTAATATTATATCCTTTTGGAGTCTTTGATGGAATGGAAGAATAGATAGAAAGTAGATATAAATATTGAAGCTGTATTTGTTGCTTGATAAATAACATGTTTTATGTAATTTTACTATATTAAAATTAAACCTTCCTTTTTATTTAAACAGAAAAGGAGAGGTGATGTGGGAATTCCCTCTGTATGCTGCAAATATTGTTTGTTAATAATGAAACTGTCTTAACAATGAAACTGTCTAGGGTCTGCTCAGGGAATTTAGGTAGGTGGGGAAAACTAAACTTAATACTGGGAGAAAGGAGGCAGAATCAGAGAGAAGCCATAGTGCCACTGCCGGAGACAAACTTGCTGAAGATTTGCTGGTAGGCCATGACAACAGATTAATGATTGTGGGTTAAATTAAGACGTAAGAGTTAGTAAATAAGAAGCTAGAACTAAAGGATTAAGTAGTGATTTAATTAATCCAGTTTCTGTGTGGTTATTTCAGGAGTATGGGCAGCTAGGAAATGAACAAGCAGCCTCCCACTACAATAACACATCCTGAAGAAAGACAGAAAAATCAGTCTGATAAATTATATCTGGTAGTTGACCTGGTCATAAAAAAAGTATCTCCCCAAAGCATTCTTAATGAATAAGAGAATGTAAATATAAATTACTGGACAAAAATAGCTGAAGATTTTGTAACTCTAATCAAATATAACCTCATCACCCTTATCCTCATCACAATGGCAGTATCTTTGCTTAAAGAAAGTAGTATTTTTAAAGGCAAGGAAATTTTCAAAACCATCTTACCCTGTCTTGGCAGGATTTGACAGTTTTGCTTATCCATTTCCAGCTTTTATGTATTTTGTCAGTAGTTG
>JAQHUG010000224.1:611187-631063 GCA_028555095.1 Dicrostonyx torquatus | reverse complement strand
GCGACTCTGCGACACACACACACACACACACACACACACACACACACACACGTATATCGCTGCCTGAATGGTTCTGAGTAGTAGGAATGTAATGCTGAGCAATGAAGACATTTTTTCTAGATCCTTGTGTAAAAAGAGCATGAAGGTGGCCAATTATGTTGGAACATGTCATATTGCTGCCTCACACTGGGCAGAAGTGCACTTGTCTGTGTCAGTAACAGTTGAATTTGTAACTTTGCATCACACTTATTTTGAGTAGATTATGAAAAGATACATCTTCCTTGCTACTAATCATTTCTCTGTAGCTTTCAATATTTATTCTTAAATACGAATGTATGTAAACTTGAAGTAGATTTCTGACACGCAAAAAGTTCAAAAGAATAACATCATAAACAAGTTTTTCTTTATTCTTAATCTCCCATAATCATAAGACTTTTCCAGTCTTATAAATTTCTAATTTGAATAAAATTACATTACATAGCTGCTATAAGAAAACAGGTTCGATAGATACTGTGAAATCAGAACAGTGAATTTAAAATATATCATTTACATTTATGTAGCCAATCTTTAGATATAGGATAAATGTAGACATAGGTATTACTGATAAAAATATTTTAGCCTACAAATATATAAATGTATACATACTACTCTGACACTCAAATGCAATTTTTCTTTAAAAGTTGGCACTAACCAAACCCATGAATATTTATAAGCAACACTTCATTACAGGCATTCACTATTTGCATCTTCTATAGCTCATTACAAAGCAAAGTGATACTGATTTGAAAATATAATAACTTCATTGTCAAACATTACAGCAAAGAGCTGACTTCTGAATAAAATAACGCAAGATAGATGAACACTCTTTTATAAATAATTACCTATATAAGTATGTTAGAGAGTCATTTATTTATTTAATTCCTAAAATTGGGGCTTACTATCAGAAATATAAACTCAAATCTGGATATTTTGAACTGTCGTTGAGCTGTTTTGAACTCTTGTGTAAGAAAAGGCAATAAATTCAAAGACTTGTTTAAAAAGTCCTCCAGGGTTAGGATGCATGTTAAAATAGCACAAAACTTCTATTTTAAAATATAAAGACAAAGGGACATATGAATTGAATGACATAGATACTGGAGCAGAGGAGGACAAAAAGATTTTATATATTTTGACACAAATGATTTGAGATTTGAGAGAGACAAAATTATCGTCTATCCCTTCAAATAGATGGTTGTTTTCCAATACATGTTCATTCAATATACATTTAAAATAAGATAAGCTGTTACTGTCAAGAAATAATACCACTTAGATAATTATCTTTGACTATTTTATTACTACTGGTGTATGTATGCTTATATAAAACAAAGCTTTTTCAGAGTTTGTACAACATTTTAACTATAAAACTAATCTGCTCTTAAGAATATTATCATTTCCCTCTATTAAAGAAAAAAAACTCAAGTGTCTTTTGAGATGACCCTGAATTAAATAAAGATGTCAGATAATTATTGGAAATTCATAGTGTAATATGAAGGCTTTGTATTGACAAATGTAAAATTATAAAGGTATTTTTGCTTAGTCTCTAATATTATATAAATAGGATTTGTGATTTCATTATAATCCATATTTTATGTAATAGCTTCCCCACCCACCATATGTGTGGGCAAAGAGATTATATTTTCTTCATTCCTCAAAACTGTGAAGATTAAATGGAAACAATTATTTCTAGGCACAGCTTTTCAAAGAGCCTAATTCACCCTATTCACTAAATTACCTAAAACTATGACAATTCATAGTTTAACTTTTTGAGAAATAAAAAACTCTAATGTTAGCTTTCTCATTTTACATGATATATTCCCTATAACCACCTGATACAAGGTTAAGTTGCCCTTATGTCATCATATAATACTTACAGATTAACTTTTATGTACACATAAAGATAATTATTTTATTTCCTTCAACCTTAGTAAACACATTGTGTTTGTGCAAACATGCTCATATTATAGGTAGCAATATGTGCAAATATATATTCTTACATAAAACCAGAGCTGTATACGCAGATGAGCATTTGAAGACACAGGGATTTTACTGTATAATTTGAACTAGATGCCTTATCTATCTTTTAAAATATGATTTGATGTCTTAAAGACTGTTATAATAAAACACATTAATGTGAATATTTGGTGAACCTCTTCTGGAACTAACATGAAATTCTACCACATCCAGGATGTGGAAGATAGACACATGCCTGACAATAAAAAATACCTCTTAAACAATAACCCTGACAAATACTGCACTTCTACAAAAGCAGTATATATATTCATTACTTTATAAAATTGATGCTTATGTTTTTATTTGACAACAGAAGAGTCGAAACAATGCTTATCACAGTGTGTGTGTGTGTGTGTGTGTGTGTGTGTGTGTGTGTGTCAAACAGAGGGCAAGATGCATGGATAGGACCTTTACTTCCAACATATGGGTAATGAGTGCCAGGCTCTAGAATGAACATCTATAGGCTGAAGAAGCTCTGCATTTGTCATTAGACCAAAGGAGTGAATTACCAGTGTTCATTTGCTGTGAGAACATCAAGTAAGATGCAATGGGTCTCTCTTTGTTAAGAATGTCTTCCTAAGATCATTGTTTTTTGGTTAATATAACTTCCTGAGGTACTGTCAAAAGTGGGAAGAAAGGTTGCAACTGTATTAGAAATTATAACAATCATATATAGAACCGGTAGGGGCTTCACATTCTAATATAAATTCTGTCAGACATAGTTCTTTCTTTAAGTGTAGCTAAAGGCATATCAATCAAATAAGTGAATCAAATAGCAGTGCTTAGTTACTTATATTTCCATTACAAGTTGTACGTGTTTTGAAGTAAAACAGAAAATAAAACAAAATTAAGTCAACCATTCTCTTCATAATTGTAGAACCAATCCCTAAATTTATGAGGAAGAAGAATTTTTAGCCATATTTATGAAACAGCTTCAAACTCTGTAACTAAAAAGACCAATAAATTTCTGATTGAGACAAATAGAAGGTACAAGAGTTCATGTGTGACTGTTTTGTAACTTGCTGAATTAATAAGACAGAGGTACAAATTGTGAATATTTTCAAATATTGGGCAAATCTACTATTTCACATTTGCTGCTCTAAATGTCAAATAACATAAAAAATAAAAATAAACCCCCACACTAAACAGAAGAACCATGAAACTTTCATTGTTGGTTCTCACCATATAAATAAATTTTCACAAAACAAACACTTTACTCTTCTACACAATGTCCATACGTGTATATGCTGCACAGTGAGGTTTAATGGGAACAACAACAACAAAAAAAAAAAACAAAAAACAAAAAACACGAGTTTAGGAATTGAATAAGTTGGTTCTCACCATATAAATAAATTTTCACAAAACAAGTACTTTACTTTTCTACACAATGTCCATACGTGTATATGCTGCACAGTGAGATTTAATGGGAACAACAACAACAACAAAAAACATGAGTTTAGGAATTGAATAAGTTGGGAGGATATGGGGTGGTTGGAGGATGGAAATGGAAGCAGAAATGAGTGAAGATACAATCATATTTCTTTATATATATTCTGAAGAAAAAAAAGATTATAGTAAGAATCCAGATTGTGACATTGACACTGGTGTAGGCGTTTTATGACAGTCCTCCTATACAAAAGCTCCAGAGAATCACTGTAGTCCACCACTTTGCATTTGGAATGTGGCTAGAAGACCTTCTTTGTGAGTGCTAAATTTAGGGATAAGCGCATTAGCCTGTTAGAGCAGCAATGGAAATGCTTAAGAGTGAAAGGAGACTCCACTCACTGCACATCCTTGCCATGCTTTAGTGATGAGTGTAATGGGGGTTCCAGGAAGAGAACTAAAGTAACTGTGAAAGTCAAATCTCTGTCAGAATGTTCAAAACCACAAAAGAGTTACTGCATTCCATTTGTTCTCTGCTTCTGATCTGTTATCTATCTATTACAATCTGCTTATCATACACCCATCTATATACCATTACCTGATCTAACAATATTTATCATGAATCTACTTATCTGTCATCAGTCAACTGCTGCCTACCATCAATTTATCTACTTACCTATCTACATATCTATAGATATCTATCTTGCTAACCAAATTTTCATTATTAACATTTTTTTATTGTTAAAAGAAAAATTTACATTTACTCCCCTTGTCCCAGGCCCTCGTGCTCCCCCACTACCCCACCAACCTCCCCCTGCTTCCTTGAGATAACATTTTTTACAGATAGCTTACCAGTTTTATAGTTAATCAAACTCCTTTCTATACATAACCCAATACTCCTAAAGCTTTGTTTTCTCCTGGATACAACTAAAATATCAGCTCTATATCTAAAGCTCTAAAGTTTTACATAAACTTCTACTGAGGCAGCATTGCTATTTGTAAGAAATTTCTGATGTATTTAAAAGAAAAACCACTTTTCAACAAATTTGCACGCACAGAGGAGAAATAGTTTTAATCATAAACAATATCTCATATTCCACAATTTAAAATGGTCCTGTTTAGAAATTTAACATTAGGAAATCAAAATTAAAAGCATAAACATAAACTTGGCTCTGTAAACATTCAAAATACTCTACATCTTTAAAAATCACCCTTTTCAAGTGCAGATTTAAATATAAAATATACTTAAATGCATGTTTGTGTGAACAGAAAAAGGATCAAACCAACAGCCAGTTACACTGAAACATCTACTTAAAATCCAATAACAATCCGGGAACATTTCCAGAGAGACCAAATCTTAGTCAACATTTGCTGATAACACGCTTGTATGTATTCTTCAAATTAACTTTGATTTCAATTTATTCTTTCTTCTTACAAACACTAAACTGCCATGCTACTCACATAACTTGTATTATGTAATTTTTAGCATTATCTAAAACATAGTGGCTAACTTCTTTCATGCATCTAGAACCATTGAAGAAAGAAATGAATGTCCCATAGGCTACCAGAGGAAAGGTTGATATACAGAAAGTAGCATCAATATAATCTCTCTCGCCTGGTGATCGAAAGGATGTTGTATTGAATAAGCTGTATATGTAAAAGAACAGAAGAAAATGCAAAGGTTAACCTCCCCACCCCATGCAAGGTGACATTCAGAAGAGGCTCTGATTTATTTAAAATTTATCAGTCAAGCAAAGTGGCACACTATTTAAAAACATAATTTCTTATTAACTTGAGTTAGTATCTGGCTACACACAGCTATCACAATAGGTTTTTATCTTAATTATGCACATAAGCCTAATAATGGTGATCCAATTACATAAACCAGTTAAAATACTGTCTCGGGTACTTAAATGGTGTGATACAAGAAAAAAGCATTTCTACCTCAGAAAATTATATCACCTTATAGAACTATTTCCTATTTAGTATTATTAGTTTACCTTGAAGTTTGGTTTATTACTTTCAAATTGGTATTACCATCTGCTTATTATAAATCATTACTTCATTCATTATTGCTGGAAGTAGTTTGGTTATCACTTATACCTTAAATCTTCTCACTTTTGAAAGTGTGTAATTATATGAAATATTGCTTTAGCATTTCAAATATTTTCTATTAAACACATATGGTATTGTGTGTACATGCAGAAAACTTCAGTTGATCTGGTGATAAATTTGGTGACAGAATGTTAACACACGCTGCTCATTTCTGTTCCTGACGTGTGATGGAGCAGCCTGCTATTTGATCTTCCGTATCTTTCATAATATCTATTGTAACTGGCGCTCACTATTCTCATAGTTACAAATATTCATTCCTCACCTGATACAGCACTGCCTAGGCAATAGATCACTTTGAGAATATGAGAGTATAAATCATCTTTTACCAAATGCAGGAGATTTTTTAAATCATATTAAGCACATGGAAGATAGATAATTCTTGTGACTTTATAGAAATCATGAAAAAAAGCCAAGTGAAAATTTTCTCCTACTTCACAAAAGTTATCTCTTTTCCTTGATATTGTAAAATTTATATTTCTTAGACATGATTTGGGTGTATCATGAAAATTATGCTTAGAAACTTCTTGTGTTTATAACACAGCATAAGAAATGACAAGAAATTTCCAGAAAAAAAATTAAGTTTTACAAATCTATAATTCATTACATTTTTATCAAAACATTCATCAGACAAATTATCATAAACTTATTTGATACAGTTTGTGACTTTCATTATACTATTTTAATGTATACCAGTCTCTGAGAAGTTCATTTAATTTATAGTGGCTAAATTTTACATCATTCTAGAGACATTATAAACAACATTATTAAAAAAAATCAAGCTTATTTTTAAGATCATGGTGCTTATAAGAAATTGTTTAATCTGAATTGTGATATTGATTCTGCAATGAAAGGCAGAACCAAAATTATTCTAATAAGTCAATGAATTTTCTTATGATTTCAAACTCAAAAATGCCAAATGCTGCTCTTGGCAGACTTTCTCGTTTTCATTAGGTTTCAACATTATTTTATATTGCCCAATTGCAGCCAACAGGTATGTATACATATAGGATGTTTCTATTAGTGAGAACTATATGCATTTGCAGCAATGTCTGTTATCAGGCAAAAATTATTATATTAATCCCAACACATGAAACCAATTGACATGTGATACATATTTCAGGTCTACTATAACATTTCTTATAACTGTAAAAAGAAATACACATTAAATTATAAATACTGGTGCTTTATATTTTCATAATTCGACTCAAAGTAGTTAAAAGAAGTTACGAGAAAACTAGAGAACCATTTCAGGTTCATAGACATAAAAGTATTAATGACCACATTAAAACAAAAACAAAATGCAAACAAAGCCAAACAAAAATATAGTTTGAACTTTGCTTTTATTTTTACAGTAATAATCCAGAAACAAATTTAAGGACTATAAAAATAGCTTGATGGGTATCAGGAATTTTAAAAAGTAAAATGAGAATAAAACACTAAATGTTTTCATTTGAATATGTATTTTTTTAATTATAGAAATCGTATTACCTGCTGCCAAATATCGGAAGAGCAAAATAGCCCTGATAAAATACTTGCGAAGAGAAGCAGTATCTATACTACATTCTAAGAAAGGAAAAACTGCGTTGCTTCTTTTTTCCGGCAAATAAATAACGCTTACCTTGTTTGGCAAGGGAACTGAGTTAGCCTCGCTCAGCAGGCGATTCAATTCTGCTGTTGCTTCTGTCTCATTCCTTCCCTTTTCATAGTGTCTTCCCAGACGAATCTTCCTGCGTCTCACTGTGCCTCTCTTTCAGCACCACTTTTAACTCAGACAGGCAGGAATCTGAAACCAAAGGAACTCTCTGATTGGCTTCCATCCCGCATGTCTGATTAATAAGAAACGTCGCTCATATAAGAAGATATTGCAGCTGATGGCGCTGCAGGGCTCCAGGTTTGAGGATGGGCTGTGGCAGACCCTTTTGGGCAGGGCGATTTGCAAGTGAATACAGTGGGAGGGCTGAGGGAGGATTTGTCAAAGACCCTCATAAGAGAACATAACCCAGTGTTTTTAGTCTCGGTTAATCAGCTCTGTTTAATCTGTTTGCAGTTGGGAAAGAAAGGTCACAGCATGTGTGTAACCCGTAAATCATCTGCCGAATATGTACGTCACGTGGAGCTTACTGCTGTTCAAGAAGGATTCTGAGAGTACTCTTTGCACAATGCCCTGCTCCCTACTTCAAGGCAATGCCAAAATCCGGTCTGAGAAACGAAAGAAAAAGAATGTGGAATATATTCAACGTTGATAATCATGAAATTTCATCAGACTCTTGAGCTTATTATATAAAATCTGCTCTCAAAAATGGTAATTTTAAATTGCCTAATAATTGCTGTCTTGGCATGTTCTTTTTCTTTAAAAGGAACAGTTTCACATCGTTTGAAATTTCTAGAATACTCATTGTTTTACTTAATTACACAATTGAGAGTGTTTTCACTTCCTGGGAAATGTTCAAAAATAATTGAACCCTAGTCACCTCACAAAGCTGCAGGAGCGATCTGTGGGAGTCCCTGAGATATGTTGCAGGGCTCAGAGAGAAGGTAAGCCATCAGAGGAAACCTGTGTCCGAGGGGAAGTCCCTTTACTGCTGCTGGAAATGGCACAATGAGAACAATATTGATGAGTAGCTAAATCCTTCTACAAAGAAGTTCTGGTAACAGTTGTATGAAGTGCACAGTGGGAGCCCGTCTCCCTTTCTCACAGCTCGTTAAATCACAGTAAGTAAATAGCTTAAGTGCCCAAAAATATCAATATCGCATTTGATGCTTCACAGAGAAACAGATAACAGCAACAAAAACTTTCCACATTTTTCTTTCAATAGTGAAGCTCATCTCATGAGTGGAGTTTCGACGATGAAGCTGCTATCCATGACTTGTACCACATGAAAATTTATGTCTCAAAAACCATCACTAATTCTTGGAAAAGGATAACTCTACAAGTCCCCAGTTACTGCCACACTGAACATGTGTGGTGAATGATAATAAATAAAAATGCGGAAGTTGGAGAACAAAGTGAGGTTTAGCATCTTCTTGTCTGAAAATGAAAGCAGGTAAAAAATGATACAAATTTCTAGAGTTCAATGGATCTCCGTGTTTATGAAAGCTTAGAGGATTCTTCATGGATGTCCCCTACCTTCTGGAGAAAAATAAAACAACAAGATTTAAAACTCAGAACTTTCTTCAGAATCATTTCCGCCAATCTACATGCTACTTTAAATAAAATCGGTTTACAGAGAACAGTTTCCTAATACAGAAATAAACTATTGTGTGTAAGTAAAGGAAAATACATTAAACGAAATATTTCATCATAATTTATCCACAGGTAAAAGCTGTAAATCCCTTATGTTGTGCACATTTAATTCCCCACTGAAACATTGCTGTAAGGGAAAAACTGTCTGTGAGAAATGTACAATCCAGCAGAGTGTTCTATAACCTAATTTGAAGCTATTTTTGCTAATCCAAAAAATAAAGAAAGAATGTGTTACCAGGTTAAAAAAATTGGCAACTGCCTCAGGAGGTTTCTGGCTTTTGCTCCTTAGTGGGAATACCCTGGAAAGAGAGTATAACTTGAAATTATCCAAACACATACAAAATATGTATCAAATGCATAATTATTTATGTCTCTTCTATTATTAGTAGTAATCTATTTCATACTGAGGAGATGTGAGCAAACACCTACATTTCCCAAACATGGCAGAGAACAAAGAAATGGATCTTGGCAAGTCTAGTTCAGAAAGCTAATATATTTTAATGAGGTTGCTTATAGGGCTATGGGCAACCTGTGGGTAACTTCATCACTGAAGGAAAACAAAGAACAAAACAAAAAAACCTCTTAGAAATGGTTAAGCGTCTGCTTATGCTTAAAGAGATGTGAAATCTTAAGCCATTCCCCTAACAACTTTAGACTTTTTATAAATCTTAGCATGGGGCAATGTCCCATCATTACACACTTCTGGTAACTAACTGGCCTTAAAGAGGAGCAGTGGTTGGTGAGCCCTTTTCCAGTGCTTAAGATTGTTACTTTGACTGGCCCAGGCTTGTGCAAACCTTCTTTTGGTAATCACAGTTGTAAACAGTTCAAGAGAGTAATGGCCACGCTTGCAACATAGAATAACATTCCAAAGCCTCTTTGGAATACTAAACTTTTCTATTTCCTTTTCTCTTTTAATTTACTGAGGATCAAATAAATCCTGGGCCTTATAACTGTTAAGGATATACTAAGCATCTAAGCTGCAAACACACTTCTACATTGCCTTTTTTTTCATTTTCTTTTCTTTTCTTTTTTTTTTTTTTCCTTTTTTGAAAAGACAAGATTTCTCTGTGTAGCTCTAGTTGTCCTGAAACTCTGCAGATGAGGTTGGTCTCCAACTCACAGATCAGCCTGACTATGTATTCCAAGTCCTGTGAAAAGACTTGTGACACTATGCCCTGTCAGACCTACTTTTAATGCTTGAAGAAATTAATATAAATAGGATTTGGTTTGCACAGAGGTGTTATTTTCACCATAATTGGTGAAAAACAGAAATTATATTTCTTCTGGGAATTTACAATTCAAAATTCATTAGTAGAAATGCAAAATACTTAACTCTAGATTAAGCTTTCTTTTTGATTTTATTTATTTATTTATTTATTTATTTATTCATTCACTTTTTACTATTCAAGACCAGCCATTAATTGGATGCTTATTGGGCAATCATTACAGGACTTTTGGCTTCTATGAAAAAAATTCCACAGATG
This sequence comes from Dicrostonyx torquatus, assembly GCA_028555095.1. NCBI lineage: Eukaryota > Metazoa > Chordata > Mammalia > Rodentia > Cricetidae > Dicrostonyx > Dicrostonyx torquatus. The sequence continues at coordinate 620,785 of JAQHUG010000224.1, read as the reverse complement.
AAACCACCATTGGTACAAATGGCACACAACACCCTTTGCATTTTCTCCTTCATATCCTGCCTCTGTTTCCTTTCCCTCACTTTCATACTTTTGAAACTACAAGCTAAAGTGAAAATTTCATAAATGAACTTTTGTTAAAGTCAGCTTTGTGACAACCCAGCAGAAAGTCTACACTTAATGGTATCGGGATGATAATTGTAAATGTTTTCTTTTGTTATCTAGTCAATTGTTTTCTTAAGGTCAACTTCATAATACAGTAGAAATGTTATTCTTTATTTCCTTTATTGAAAATAGATTCTTTTCTCACACAGCATATCCTGGTTATAGTTTCTTCTCCCTCTACTCCCAGTTTCTCCCCACTTGCCCTCCTCTCCAGATCAATCTGCTTTCTGTCTTTCATTAGAAAAGATCAGGTTTCTAAGGGACAACAACCAAACATAACATAATATAAATTAGTACCCTATCCAGTCATCATCAGAGAAGTTTCAGCTGGCAACATTAAGGGACAGAAAACATTATTCAGAGAGAGAGAGTCCTAATTGGAGCTCTCCATCAAATTCCTCCCCTCAGAGCTCAGGGAATTTGATGGAATATGGGGCAAAAAGATTCTATGACTCAAAGAGGATGGAAGCTACTATGAGAACAAGGCCCTCTGCTTAAACTAAGCAAGGCACATATGAGTTCACAGAGACTGAAGTAGCAAGTACAGGGCCTACACAGGTCTGAATAGTCCTCTGAGTACATAGTATAGCTATAAGTTTAGCTTTTTTATGGAACAACTGACTGGAAGAATGAGTGGGTCTCTAATTCTTCTGCATACTCTTGGGTCTCTCTTTTTCCTGTTATGTTGCCTTTTGTGACTTTAGTATGATAGTTTTTGCTTCATTTTATAATGAATTAACCTTTCTTTTTTATTGTGTATTTGAGAGGTACTATTAGTGGCAGACATTTATTTTCTAGGTATTTTTTTCTCTTATTTATTTTTTTAATTCAATGCATTTTCATGCTGGCCGTTCCGTTAATTTATTGCTCTTGGAAACATGAAGGGGTTTCACTTTCATAGAAAACCCATATTTTGAACTGTTTTATTAAAACACTACTATGTTGTATAATAACCTCTCCTTGAAAGATTAAGGATGTGATATAGCTGGGCCGTGATGGTGTGTAATATGAGGGTCCTGCTTGTTGGGGTTTCTGTCCCGTCCGGCACAGCCAACAAGCCTCAAAGAAAAACAAACAGAGTCTACATTAGGTTATTAACTGATTGGCCCATTATCTCAGTCTTCCTACCAGCTCGCATAACTTATATTAACCCATTGTTCCCATCCATGCCAGGCACATGGCCGGTACCTATTCTCAGCAAGGGAGTTTACATCCTGCTTCTCAGAGGGACTGCACAGGAATGTCAGGGAAGCTTCCTGCTTCCCAGACTTTCTCCTCGCCCTGCCTCTGCTTCCTGTCTGGTTGACCTGCCTATACTTACTACCTGGCCAATCAGCATTTATTTAAAACATGATTGGCTGAACAGACAAGTCTCCTGCACCAATGGCGCATGCCTTTAATCCCAGCAAGTGGGAGGCAGAGGCAGGCAGATCTCTGTGAGTCTGAGGACAGCCTGGTGTACAAAGGCTCCAAAGCTACAGAGAAACCCAGTCTCAAACAAACAAACAAAAAAAGCATGTGGTATAGACACATTGCTAACTTATTCATTCTACTGAGATAGGAAATTTTTAAAAATGATATAATAAAAAGAATAAGCTATAACAGATTGAGAATTTGGCACACATTTGCTCTTGCACTGAATAGTGAGGTGCATATAGCATGAGCATAGAGTCACAGCAGAGCAGAGAATTCCCTTGCAGGCTTCACCCACCCTTCATAAAAGAACCTAGAAATCTTTGATAGTTATCTATTTCTGATAAGACATGCTCACTACCTGCCAGTTGAAATCAAAATTCTTGGATTGTCAGGGTGACTCTGTGAGGAAAGGTTATTACCATTAAAATTGACTTCCTGACTTAATTATATTTACATGTCACTCAGTACTCATGTGTCCAAATGGTGGATTAAGTCTCTGACTTTCAAACTAATACTCTGGCTACTGGTGTACCCATACACTGGTACACACACACACACACACACACACACACACACGCACATACAATAAAGAAGTAAGTATAAAAATTATAAAGATGTTTGTATAACATCTTGGCACAACACTGATAAGAACAGAACTACTGCACATGCTTACTCATAATCTATGAAGATCAAATTATACTATAAGCAAAAACGTATATTCTTTCTTGCTGCCCCCCAAAATATAATTACTATCAATTCCATTATTTTCAACCCTTTTTGTTATATCAGACTTTCATGAATTTACAAGACCTAAAGTTAGGTGAGTTTGAATAGTCTCATTTCTTGTCTTATTGGAATCCCCTCAGTTTGACTGTGCTCACTGATGGGTTTCAGTAAGATGTCACAAATTCAAATGTATCCTTGGTGAATATTATCTTAAACTCTTTTCTAATTGAGAACTTTTGAATGTTGGGATCATATTCTCCTTTTTCGGTGTTAGTCCTTACATGATAGGTGTCTTATCAAATTACCACAACAGGGAAAGTTGTTGCACCAATAAGAACAAAGCGCTACTTAATAAGAATGGGCTGTAGCATACTCATCTAATGACTTTGCTAAATATATATTTTGACATATTTATGCATTTGTTTTAATTGATCATGAAACACTCCAGTTAGGAAATACATAAACATTGTAAAAATGGATTAGTCACATCCCTCTATACACTAAGGTGGATTGAGACTTAAGGTTCTAGCATTTGTCATAGGATTACATAAAACCTAGATTATTTTTCACGCTTAGGGCATCTGTCAATGCTCTTACCCCATCACAATTTAACACTCAAAAAAAAAATGGTAGCTAGTGATAGAATTCTCTGTATTGTGCCTTATTTCCCCATCTCAATCAAGTACAGAAATCTGACTTCTTAATGTATGTTTGAAATTTGTATCTAACTTGATCTTGTGTGATAAGGCATGATCAAGATACACATCCAGTATTATTACTTAAGTGTTGTTTCCTAAAAGAAGACATTCACATAGAACATAATTTAAGTCTAAGGAACATAGTTCAGGTAACATGAGGCTCTTTTTCAATCCTCAGTATTCAAACATCAATACAATGAACAATAAATTTAGAATAATAGCAATATCCTGTGTTCAAACTAAATTTGAGCATTACCATCACATAGTAGATTTTGCTCATAATATATCCCTTCTTGGTTATTTAAAAGTAATTTGTTAAAGAAATAGCAATTCAGGGCTGGAGAGATGGCTCAGAGGTTAAGAGCACTGACTACTCTTCCAGCGGTCCTGAGTTCAATTCCCAGCAACCACATACATGGTGGCTCACAGCCATCTATTATAATGAGATCTGGTGCCCTCTTCTGGCATGCAAGCATACATGGAAGGAATGTTGTATACATAATAAATAAATAAATAAATAAAAAGAAAAAATTGCAATTCATTATTGTCTCTGCTAGCTAACTCAAATTCAGTATCCATTTTCCTTGATACAACACTTTCTCATTTGCTTTTGCTGTTTTGCTTTTTTATTTCTAGTAGAAAAATTTAGTTATATGGAATGAGAAAATTCAATGTTTTGATTTAATGTCCTGATTGATTCATGTTCCATTTATTGGTTGCATTTCAACAGTAAGATTGTAAATTTAACAATTAAGTTCTTAAAAAAAAATGTAAGGACATTAACTCACAGCCTCCATAGAAGCCTCCCATGCCCACTAAGAACAGAGGTAGAAAAGTGAGAATTGGTGACCTTCAAATAAGTTAGTATTTACTTTTGTGTGAGTGTGGTGATTTGATTTATTCAATGATACTGGATAGTATAATGTTCTGAAGTAATACATTACATTTTTTTGATCCTCACATTGCAAAGGTTTCAGCCAAAGATACTTTTTGATTTTAGCTTTCCATTTCTTTCAAAGAAGAAATTTGTTTTATCTGTCCATTACTTTTACTCTTTGGGTTTAAAAAAAGTGTTTTGATTTGTTTTAGATAGAGTCACAATACATAGTCCCAACTGTTACCAAGTTCATATCAATCTTCCTGCCTCAACCTCTGAATTTCTGGGATAAGAGACATGAGCCACACTGCTGATTTTCAAAAATTTTCATATTTTAATTTGTTATATATATGAAATATATTACGATATTGTATCATAATCTAAAAATATATTTTAAAAGATGCATACACGCAATCTAGATATTTATGCGAGGTGAACATATCTGAGTTCTGACTTAAATACTGGTTAATATTGTAGGACACACAAATAATAGCTTTATGCATACAGAACACAGTGAAAAACACTGACAGAGAGGACCAGATAGGTTGAGAAGAGTGTGATTCTTTAAGACACTAAAAGTGTAATTTATAGCTTCAGGCTATAAGTAAAAGTGACCGAGGATTTTATTTCTAACTAACTAACAGAACAAACTATTGGATCATGTTAACCGTCTAGTTCACATATCAAAACAAGCCATTCTGCAAATGACAAGGTCAGTGGTTCTTGGCCTCCTACTCTTGATGACACATTAAAATGTGGCCTGAGTCTAGTTATCCAGAAATTCTGAATCTGATTTTTATGGTAAGTCACAGATTGTGGGAAATTATCTCTTTCAAAGTTTTTCTCACATATCTTTAACCAGCAATCAAGGAGATTAAAATTAATTTATAGAGATAACAACCACAGGTAGGCTTAATCTAATGAGTCACAATTTCAGCTCTTCTTGGGTTGAGGAGAGAGGGACCATGTGATCAAGGCATTCCATATTTCCACTCTTTACATGTATTTTTCACAATTTTCATAATTTCTGTGATTATTGTTACTTTTATAGCATCATAAATTTTACAAATGTTTTATTGGTCAAAAATTGCAATTGTCTAATTTTTTTATTTATTTTTTGTTTTGTTTTGTATTTTCATTCTTCAGGACAAGGTAATTGTCTTTATCATCTTTTTTTTTTTCTTTTCTGGTTTTTTCGAGACAAGGTTTCTCTGTGGCTTTGGAGCCTGTGCTGGAACTAGCTCTTGTAGACCAGGCTGGTCTCGAACTCACAAAGATCTGCCTGCCTCTGCCTCCCGAGTGCTGGATTAAAGGCGTGCGCCACCACCGCCTGGCTTGTTTCTATCATCTTTACCTCCAAAGTGCTACCTTTGTTTATTTTTTCAGGCTACTCAAATGAACATGTTTTACATTCTGTCTTTTATGTCTTCGGTGTTGAATGGTCCATGGCACTCATTAAAATATTAGCAGCACAAAAATTACATGCACATTATACACCAGGGCTCAGACATCAGCGATTTCTAATTTTCAATAAGTCCTGTGGTTTATAAAAACGGTTGCAAGCTGTTTCATTCTAAAATATTGGCTATTCATAATCATCTAATTATCTGTTAATTAAAAACTAACTGTATCTGTGCAACATCAAAGATTAGCAGGAAAGTTAAACTAACAAATATCACCAACACATTGAACAAGGAAATAAATTACTGATCAAAACGTTGTTTCACAAATTCAGGTATGTTTATATTACATCAAAATGTTAATATGTGCATATTAATTTCAGATCCTAAAAATCTAGTAAGAAATTCAAACATACTTATGTTGAAACTTTTTAAATATAATTCATGTACTATTTTTAAGTAAGGTAATACTAATTTTCGAGACTAGGAAAATGAATCCAGATTAGAATAAAGTTCAGAACCCATCACCCATCTAAAAAATGGAAACATGTTTGGCCCACCAGTAATGCCAGTGTAAGGAGGACCTATAGACATGCATGTGCATACACAGAGAAATACATCACATACATCTGCATCTCACACATAAACACGTACACACAGACACACAGACACACACACATACACACACACACGACCCTATCAACTATTAATACCCAATCATGATATTAACTACATTATATATAAATTTAACACCGATTAGACCCACAATAAACATAATGGTATAGGAAAATTTTCTTGCACTACAGTTCAAGAATTAGATTCCAAATGGCAAGTTATACATGGCCTAAATTACTATTGCTATATCAAAAAGGGATTAAACCTATCAATGTATTATTTCTAGCATGTTACATACAGACTATCACACTTCATCTTCCAGGAACAAATATTTTAATTGCTACTAAATTATAAACTGGAGAAAAATTACAACTAACAACTTAAATAATTTCACATTATATCACTTATAAGCTATGTGGCCCCAAAAAGTTAACTAATGTTTCACAACCTGTAGTTTCACAAAACAGAGAAGGAAAAATGTAAGAAACATCAAATATTAGTTTTTTCAAAATGTTTGTTTAGAACAAAGTATTCAAATGTTCTTATCTCCTCCAACTTTAATAGCTTTTCTGAAAATCTTTTTATCTCTCCCACTCAGTAAAACTTTTAGGCCAGTGCTTTAAGTCCTCTGTACAAACCTAGTAAAACATGTTTAAATTATAGTTATTTCATGTTCTGAAACTTGAATGATTTAAGTGGCCAACAGCTTTCTACTTTCCTTCCTTTTTTTCCCCTGATTTTTTCACTAGAATTAGCCAATCCTGAAAGACTGAAGTCAGCCCATAGCTAACGGGGGAAATGACATAGTCAACCTGAATTAGAATAAGAGCCTCTGAGCTTTCTTTCCCTGTGTGCTCCCTCACCTAGCTTGGCATATCCTCCTTGCAAAAGAATTTTCTTGCTGAATGATTTTCACTTTATTTGTGTGGTTTTTATATGCATGTACAACACCATTTATAACTTGTTTCTTTCAATGATGATGAAGAAATGACATTGTTCTTACAGAAAATCTGCTTTTTTAATGTTTTCTGCCTAATTGCGATTAGAGTAATATATTTTCTTAAGTGCATTGAGAATGTTGAGCAATGCATTTTTATACTCCAGAGCCCATCTAAACTCATCAGAACTCATTCTACCACCTTTTCTTTGATCAATCATCACATCTCTACACACTGCGAGGTCATACTATATAGAACATACTAGCCTATAACTCACTGAGATCCACCTGCTTCTGACTTCAGAGTTTGGGAATGTATGGTGTGTGTTACCGAGTTCAGTTGAGAATTTGGATATAAGTAACTAGAAAGAAATTTAAAATGCTTAGATTTCATTATTTTCAGTATGTGTTTGCTTTGGTTGTCATATTTACATATATTTATTTGATACAATGTGCTGCATTAAATAGTGATCAATGCATGAAAATACTTTAAAACAGATAGATGTACATTTAAACAGGACAAAGTCCCAGACTACATCAAAATTTAACTTAGTTACATTAATATACTAATGTCATTCTATATTTTATTATGCATACTCACAGTTTGTACCCTTACCAGGATTAGAGGCCGCTCACACCAAGTTAAAATACCATGCCATAGTTTGCTTAAATTTAGATTTGCATTAAACAGTGTAGTAGTTTGTTTTTCTTTTGTTATAATAAATAACTCGTCTAAAAGGTAAACTGAAGGAAGAAAGGGTTTATTTTACCTTGAACATGCCTAAGTAACACTCATCACTATGGGAAGTCTAGAATGAATTGAAACAGGAACTATAGAGAAATGCTTCTTACTGACTTACTCTTTTCAGCTCATGCTCGCTAGCTATCTTATATAGAAAAGATGCACCTGACTAATCCCTCTTATATCAGTTAACAAACAAGGAACTATCCAATGGATCTGATCATAGGTCATTCTGATGGAGGCAATGTGACTTTTGGTTGTATAAATTCAACAATAAAATTAACCAGGACAAATGGCAATGTTAGTTAATACTATGCATGATATATGAATTCAGGAACATAATATGAAGGAGAGTATGTATAATTCAGAAAATCATTATTCTGCATTGAGGGAACAGGTTCTTAGAAAATTGTTTTCCTAGAAACCAAAAGAAATAATTCAGATTTCATATGCTCAGTCTCTGAACAGAACAATGTTAAAGCATTATGTCTTGCTTGTACAGAATTAAGATTTAGAAAGAAAATCTGATAGCAATGTCATCTATCAGTATTAATTTTGCATTTTATTTCATTTATATTTTTTATCTTAAACTATATTAATCATCCAAGCCCTGTATATGTTATACAGTTTTATAATGGAACATAATTCCTGGTGGTTTTAACTTGAAACAAAGTTGTGTTCACTTTATCTATGGTGCCTATATTTAGAATTACTGAGACTATCAATTTTATTCCAAGAATCGCTATGGAAATAATTTAAAAAATTAAGTAATAGCTTGAAGTCTTTAAAATTTCCAGATATTTTATCTAATGCATATTATATACTTATCATACCCATATACTTTACTATCAAGCTTCCCTTAGCACCCCTGGCACCATTTGTCCCCCAGATTCAAGTCCTTTTTGTTTGTTTTCTATCGAGAATAATTACCTGAGTCCAATTAGTACTACCAGCGTTGACATGCTGTGTAGACATTCACTGGAATATGATCAAATTGCCAGCTGCTGCAACCTCAAAGGAGACTGACTTGCCCTCCCTCAGAAGCCCACAATTGCAATAGCTCTCTTCAAAGCAGTGTGGCCTCAGTCTCTAATTCGTGCTGGGATTTTTTTAAACTACTTTGATTTTGTGCAGGACTTGTTCAGATTAATAGCAGCTGCTGTGAGCTGATACATGCAATAGCCACACCAGGTCCAGAAGCCAACATTTCACAGCTGCACTTTCCATGCCATATTTCTTATATTCCTTCTGGTCCCTAAAATACCAAGATCTCTGAGATTTGAACGGTCCTGGTCTACTACGAAGACATGCTCACTAGTGAAAGAAGGAGATTTATGGGGTTTTCAGTTAGATAAGATGCTGTTCACATTTCCATTACCTGGGCAAGATCTTATGTCTGGAGAAGCAATAGGCACTAGAGGAGAAGCTACTGCATTTTTGCTAAATACTCATACTCTCAGTGTCTACATTTAAATATTTACAATAAATCAGCAGACTTGTGTTGCTCTCTGCTTTGGTCAGAGGTGATCCTTCTTGCAGTGAGTGGTCAGTGGTCTGTGCTGAGACTCAGGACTCCTCAGAGCACTAAGAAAAGTAGATATGAGGTGTCAGCTATAGATAGGTCATCAAGCCACCACTATCTGAGAATGATTATGTTGAATTGTAATAATTAGACCGTTTAGTTTTAACCTAAATGTGGATCTAGATGGTTTTAAAACTTCTTTTTCAGTCTTTAGTTTTATATGCCATTTTCTATCTTATTTTCTTTTTCCTGGCATTCTTTTATTTATTTATTCATTTATTATTAAAAGAAAAAAATTACATTTACTCTCCTTTACCCGGGCCCTCCCGCTCCCCCCTACCCCACTGCCCTCCCCCTACTTCCCTGATATGGGGCAGGATACCCTGCCCTGTGGAAAGCCCATAGCCCTCCACACTCCATCTCGGCCTAAGAAGGTATGCATCCATATAGAATAGGTTCCCAAAAGGCCAATATATGCAGAAGAGATAGGTCCCTGTACCAAT
>JAQHUG010000224.1:570866-581669 GCA_028555095.1 Dicrostonyx torquatus | reverse complement strand
AGGTCTTGAACTGTTTCCTTTCCCTGTTTGATTGCTTTTTCTTGGCTTTCTAGGGTATCTTTGAGGTATTTATTAATTTCTTCTAACTTTTTGTTAGTCTTCTCATCCCTTTCTTTAAAGGAGTTTTTCACCTCTTCTTTAATGGTGTCTATCACTTTCATAAGGTTACATTTAAAGTCGATTTCTTCTACTTCTTCTGGATTACGTTGCTCAGGTCTTCTTGTTGCATAATAGTTGGATTCTGGTGTTGTCGTGTTGCTTTTCAGGTTACTGGAGGAACTCATGAATTGGTGCCTGCCCATCTTTTCCCCTCCTATTGGATCTACTGGTACTCGATAGGGACCATTTGCTTGTTCTGGGTGAATCTGGATCAGGGGCCCTAGCTGGCCCAAGAACCTGTCGAACTCCTCAGGTCCGGATGGGTATGTGTCAGAAGGCCTCCTTCAGTGGGGATGGCTGGATCAGAAGCCCTCTCCAAGGGCCCTCTGGTGGGGATGGGTGGATCAGAAGACCTCTCCAAGGGCCTGCTGCAATCAAAAGGCCAGGCTTCTCTGCTCCGTGCAACACACAAAGTTCTGTGGCTTTTTTACATGCCCTCTTTCCCCTCAGCGCCTCAGCCCAGAAGCAGGCTGAGTTCCTTTTAGGAACCTAGGACCCAGCCACCGATGGGGAGGGATGCTTGGATGTAAGCTGGGGTGTGATAAGCAGCAAAGCCAATAAGTGGGGGAAGCTCCTTTAGTGGCCAGAAATTTTGGGGGATTGGAGGGTGTCCTCATTCCCCTATGGGACCCACTTACCCTCCAGTGGGGATGGCTGGATCAGAAGCCCTCTCTAAGGGCCTGCTGCAGTCAAAAGGGCGGGATTCTCTGCTCCGTGCAACACACAAAGTTCTGTGGCATTGTACATGCCCGCTTTTACCTCAGGGCCTCAGCCCGAAAGCAGGCTGAGTTGCTTTTGGGAACCTAGGACCCTGCCACCGATGGGGAGAGATGCTTGGATGTAAGCTGGGGAGTGATAAGCAGCAAAGCCAATAGGTTGGGGAAGCTCTCTTAGTGGCCAGAAAGTTTTGGGGATTGGAGGGTGTCCTTAGTCCCCTCTGGGACCCACTTACCCTCCGGTGGGGATGGCTAGATTGGAAGCCCTCTCCATGGGCCTGCCACTGTCCCCCTGGTTAGTTTTCTATTGATGTGATCATACATAGACCAAAAATAAATTATAAATAAATGATTTATTTTTCTTATTATTTGCAGCCCATGATTTGGGGGAGCACAGAAAGAACCATAGAGGAATGCTGCATATATCACAATCAATGGAATTCTGGTCTCTCTTTAGAGACTCTAATCCCCCTGCTACACAGTGTCAATCCCCTGCCTTTTTCCTATGATACTTTCAATTCTGTGGTTTCTACTGAAAATGAGGTTGCATATTCAGCAATGATCTCTCCTGGTATAGTTGCCAAATGGCGAGATGATGTTCTATCCAAAGCCAATTTTTTTTTTTCAGACAACATCTTCAATGCCTGATTTGGAGATCCTCTTTTAATTAGGAATCAGTGGAGTCCAAGAAACACAGAATATTATAGGCTATTGCCACTATTTTTGGTTGCTTTCTAGAGCTTTAAAGTATGATATTTCCCCATATATACAACATGCTTCAGAGATAATACTTGGAGAGATAGTGCTTACAGCAGTTTGAATGAAAGGGGCTCTAAAAGGAAGTGGCACTATTGGGAGATGTGGCTTTGTTGGAGTAGGTGTGGCCTTGTTGGAGGAAGTGTGTCACTGTGGAGGCAGGCTTTGAGGTCTCTTATGCTCAAGCCATAATCAATGTCTCAGAGCACTTCCTGTTGACTGCAGAATCTGGATTAAGAACCCTTGGTTTGTTTTCCACCACCATGTATGCCTGCATGCTCCCTTGCTTTCCACCATGAAGATAATGAACTAAACTTTTTAACTGTAGCTAACTACCACAATTAAATATTTTCCTTTGTAAAAGCTGTCGTGCTAACTCTTCACAACAATAGAAACTCTAACTAAGACGATGCAGAAACTGACTGGCAATTCCTTTCTAATAGGGAGATAAAGACTGCAAAGTGCAGGTTCATTTTTATTATTTTGTGCTTGACATTATTCTGTGTGGATGTATGTGTATGATGTGCACACCTGATGTGATCAGTCACCAGAACCCCTATAATGAAGGTTATAGATTGCAATAAGTTATCAAATGGGTATGGGGAATTGAAGTTAGATCCTCCTCAACCTAGCCAGTGATTTTAATTGTTGGATAGCTATCTAATCTCTAAGCCTAAATTTTAAACTAATAAGGTAGTGTTACCATAGCTAATAGTAATATTGTGGCTTTATTGAGATTAAACTTTAAAGAATATCTTTTATTGAGTATGATAATCCTATCTGGCTCAACTCATAAAAAAATCTTCAAAGCAGATTATAGGAAACGTTGTGTTAATTCATTTTGTCTTCATTTATTTGGAAAAGGGAATATTTTAAAAAAATGAAAGAATTTTGGTTTTTTCTGTGACATAATGGATCATACAACAAAAACAATTTAAGAGATGGAAAGGTTATCTTGGATTATGGTTTCACAGAGATAAGACCCCATCATGCTATGGTAAAAAAGATGGCACCAAGCAGCAAGCATAATTGCAGAAACAGGAGGCTGAGCAATAATGTCTTCAACATCAAGCATGAAACTAAGGGCAAACCACAAGTAGATTGAGGCTTTCTCAAAACCCTTTCTCATTGATATACTTCTTCTAATAAGGCTGTACTACCCCATAAAATCTCCAAATACCACCACCAACTGGGATAAAACTGGACAAATGTTGGGTCTTATGGGTGATATTTCTAATACAAACTGCCACAGAAGCAGAATTATAAACCACACATTTTAAGGAAAAAAATAACACACTAAAGTGAAAATGTACTCCAACATGGTCAAGGAATATAAAACTAGAGTTCACGCAGGAAGACTGATGGTTTGATGGTTGTGATGAGAACGCCACATTATTTAAAGAGTAACAACATATACTGTTAACAAGCATAATTCAGAAAACTATATTAGATAATTTCTTTGTTTAAATCTCCACTTGATGTACACTGGGAACATAAACTATAATGCAGCATTTAATAGTCTATGGGTCCAAATTTGCTACTACAGAAAGTAATTGGGAAAATATAACATATTGCTGGATAAGACAAATTGAGTCATAATACTTAATGAATTTACTTTAGATGGTTGATCCTGTTTGACATTAATGAAAACACTAAATTATTTGCTTGAGCATTAATAGCTCAAGTGAAAAAAATGGTCATCTGTCATTTGAATTGCTTTCTAATGTTTTAAAAATGTCAGTATCATAAGGTTTACAATCTATGAGAAAAATAATGTAGCAATTTTAAGACAACTCGAGATTCATTTGTGCTTCCCCATTAAGCATTAACATAAGTATTCAAAATACTCTTATGGTAAATTTTCATTATACAGTGAAGCTTAAAGATTTTCCCCACATTCTAATCAAGGAATACATTATTGGCAACAGTTTTATGAACAATAAATCTGTTATTTATAGATGGTAGTTTACTATGCTATGTATTTAACAAAGCAATTATATTATGAGCAAAAAGATTTCTTGAGAAAAAAAGTGTAATCTTGATAATGTACCACTTTTGATCACCTAGATCAGAACTCCTTTTAGATCTCAAAAGCACTAAAATCACAATTTCAGAATGCACGCTCATGCACTAAAGAACTTTGTTCCCCAAGTGACTTGTTAAAGGGATGTTAACACTGAGTATTACCAAAGATTTGAATATTCTGATTTGAATAAGGAATATTATAATAAGAATAGACTGTGGTATGAATATTAATAATTCAATTGACACTAAAATAGGTTGTAATTAATGGTAATAAATGTACTTCTAAACCTGATGCAAAAATTTGAAATGCTAAATAAAATAGGAAATAGCCTGAGTTTTTTGGAAGGTAATTCTGAAGTTCAAAGTGTTGCATTTTGTTGTGTGAGTGAAAACTAACATATGCATTGAATATATGTACATTATCTAAATTATTCTGTAATGCTTACTTTACAAAGAGTTAGTAATATGGCAAGAAGAAATTGAAGTTATGTACTGAAAGTAATATCTATTTCTGGTTGATGTCTCTGTACTTCGTTTGGTTTGCAATCCCAATACATAGTTGACTGAGTATATTATTTGGGTGGCTTGTTTTATGTCAACTTGACATAAACTAGTTTAATTTTGGAAGAGGAACCTCAGTAGAGAAATTTCCAGCAGCGGATTGACATGTGAAAACCTGTGATACATTTTCTTATATTATGTTTGGTTCTGAAGTTGAAACATTTGCCTCCAGTCCTGCCTTAACCATTCCTGGTCCCCAATGAACTCTTACCCTAAAATAGCAATCTCCAAGTTCTTAGGTATTTGGAATGAGATAAAATTTTAACCATAAAATATTAACTTTTCTTTTTATATGCCAGCTTATAACACTATTTATCTGAAATTATTCAAATAAATTCTTATAATAAATATATGCATATATAATAAATATATGCATATATTTAGATATTTCTCATATGTTTGTTTCTGTATTATTGCCTTTTTATTAGTTGCAGAAAAATAGATGAACATATTACTTTAAAAGTATAGGCACTCTAATACCCTCATATTCAGGTTTAATTCCATTCTCATAAACCCATAACTAAACAGATTTCAGTATTTGAGAAAAATATGTGGTGTAAAGATAAAAAGATTACTTTTTTGCTCCAGTATTGAAGACATTTTAAAGTATTTTCAAGTAATAGTTTATTAATTAATAACATTTTAAAATATAAATTGAGAAATCAAAGGAAAGCCAATCAGGAAACACTATAATAGAGAAATTAATTATTTTTAAAATTTCCAAATTATTATTAATACATTTAAATGTATGAATTTAATTGAGTTTTAAGCATTATGCATATTATAAACTGATTAGGAGACAAACCTCAATATTGTTCCAAAACTAATAAATGAAATAAGTTTAAACAAAACTACAGTACCAAATGATATCATTCAAAGAAAGGCATTTGCTTACTCATCCTCTTTGCCATGTATATGTATACACTGTTATTACATAATTTGCTAATGATTTTCCTCTGCTGAGCAACTAGCCATCTGGTGTTTAATAGTTGTTAATTGCTAGAAATTCATAGTTGACATTAATTTTGATTTGGTCATATATGCATTTTAGCAGTTGTGGAATTTTTAAAGGTAATTTCTTTTCATGGGAGTCATCCACTATTTTCTAATTAAAAGAGAAAAATAATAACTAACTCAATATCAAAGTTAAAAATGTCTTTTTTGTATAATCAGTAGTAAGTGAAAAATCAATATTCTTATGAAAATTACTTTATATCCATAATACACTTATGCTGTCAATGTTTGAATTTTAATTGTAATGAAACAAAATAAGATAGTACAATTAATTAAAAATCATGTATAATAATGAAAATTTAGATCAAAGAAAGCAGTATAAGTGTCTGGAGTTGGAAATTTCCTTTTGGTCACCAACCAGTTCCCCTAGAAAGATATGGAGACTTATTATTAGTTATGAATGCTTTGCCTTAGCTTACTTAGGCTTATTCCATTACCTCTTTTAACTTAACTAGTCTGTTTCTATTCATCTATGTTTTGCCTTGGGTCTGTTTTTTTTTTTTAACATTTCTTTCATTCTATATGTCCTATTTTTCTGTTTCTTTGTCCCCTGCCATTTCCCTGTTGCTTCCTTTTCTTTTTTTCTTCTCTTTTCTCCTGAGCCTAAATTCCTCCTCTACTTTCTTTCCCTGTCTGGAAGTTCCATCTATAACTTCTTCCTTGATATCGGCCATTTGGTTTTTTATTAAACCAGTCAGGTACCTTGGGCAGGAAAGGTAAAACATCAACACATCTTTACTTAAATAAACAAATGCAGCACATTTTGAAACATTTAAACATTTATCATCCCACAAGTAACTCAGCCATCTGTGCTTATAACCAGAGAATTAATACTTTCTATATAATTTGGAAGATTGTCAACTTTTCAATAATTGCATTTTTGGTTTTGTGCTTCAAAAATTTATTCCTCAAATCTTCCAAAATCTATATCATAGCCGTGAGCCTGACATTCTACTTTCTGGATAATATATGAGTCAATAATGTTATCAAATAATCACCTCGCTATTTATTGGATATATTAAGGCACTGTAATATGGCAACTCTGCAAAATAAAATAAAATCCATTGTGGCTTTTCTTTTAGTTGGAAATTATGTTATTTTGAAATAAAAGAATAACAGGTACTTTAAAAAACTGTATCAAAATCATGGTTCAGTAAAATATATTAATATAAATATATTAATAAAAAGAAATGTTTTAAATGTGTCATAGTTCTTCCCCTGAAGTCTGTTTTAAAATCTTGAAATCTGAAACACCATAGCTGCCAAAAGACCAGTCAGAGGTCTGCATACTTACCAGTGATGCCAGAACCAAACTCAGGCCTGCAGCAGCAGACCAGTGTGCCTGTCCACAGACCTCTACTTTCTCTGTTTGCTCAGACCCAATCTTCCAGGATCATCACTAACACTGTAACAGACTCCAAGTTCAGCCTGCTTTCCCTGCTACCCAAATCTCCTGCGAATCCCTCAACCCTAACCTCACTTGTCTCTCTCATCCCTATGTCCCAAACACAAATTCAGCCATGGGCCTGCTCAACCACAGGTCACATCAGCTAGAAAACCAGCTGGTCTGCTTGCAGATGGTCTCTGCTCTCTATGTTTCCCTAGAGCCAATCTATCAGCACTGCAACAGCTCACCAACTACAGTTCCTTTCTCTTCTGTCCATGTCTCTTCTGAATCCCAGGGACCAAATGCTTCTAGCTACCCTCCCACAATGGTCATCATTTCCCACACTCAAACACCAGCAGGCATTTTCTATGAACATACCAGAGGGCCAAGAAAATAGGCAACAAAGATCCCTCAGATTCTCTGAGGAATGCAGAGAGGAAACAGAAAGGAACAAACCACCTATAATAAAGACAAACATATAAAACAGGACCCAGACCTGTAACAATCACAAAGTCAATTTAAGAGCACAATCAGTGACAGCCAGGACTACCTATTTCCACTGGAGTCCAGCTGTCTTACTTCCTACAACATGCCCTGAATATTCCAACAGACAGTAAAACAGTAAAACTCACAGACCTTCAATCCAGCTACATGAAGATGATAGAGGTTCTTTTAGAGGAAATGAATAAATCCCTTATTGTGATCCAGGAAAACAGACTGAATTGGAGTAAATGGATAAATCACTTGAAGAAAGTTAGGAAAACATAAACAAATGATTGGATAAAATACAATCTTTAAAGAAAGCCAGGAAAACAAAAAACAAACAGGTGAAGAAAACACATATAACTGTTCAAGATTTAAAAAGAAAATACAAGCTATAAAGAAAAAAAAAACTGAGGGAATTCTGGAAATGAAAATCTTAAAATTCCTAACAGGGACTACAGAGTCAAGTTTCACCAACATAATGCAAGAAGTGGCAGAGATAATTTCAGGCAATGAAGATGCAATAGAAGTGGATACACTGGTCAAAGAAAATGTAAAATCTGAAAAGTTCCTGACACAAAGCATCCAGAAAATTTGAAGCACTATGAAGAGTTCAAACCAAAGTATAATAGAAATTGAGGAAGGAGAAGAATCACAATCACAACTAAAAGGCTCAGAAACATTTTTTACAAAATGAGAGAAGAAAGCTTTCATAACTTAAATAAGGATATGCCTTTAAAGATAGACACACATAAAACAACAAAAAGAATGAACCAGAAAGGAATGTTCTCTCACCGCATAATAATCAAAACACTAATCATGTAGAACAAAGAAAGAATATAAAATGCTGTAATGGAAAAAGAACAAATATCATATAAAAGAAGACCTATTAGAATTATACCTGACTTCTCATTGGAAACTCTAAAAGCCAGGACAGCCAAAAAAGATATTTTACAGAATCTAAGAGACTAGGTGCCAGCACTGACAATTAATCCTAACAAAACTTTCAATCACTATAGAAGGAGAAAATAAAGCATTCCATGATAAAATAAAATTTAAACAACGTATTTCCACAAATATAATACTGTAGAAGGTGCTATAAGGAAAATTCCAGCCTTACGAGGTTAACTATAGACATAAAACCTCAGGGAATTAATAATCTTAAAAGGGAAACACATACACAAACATACACACACACACACACACACACACACACACACACACACACACGCTCAAGAACAGGGCTTGGCTGGGTCTATGCTGTCTTCTCTGTGTATATCTTATAGCTGTTATCAGTATTTTGTAGGAGTCCTCACTGTGGGAACAGGTGGGTCTCTGATTCTCTTTCCTGTTGGATTGCTATATTCAGTTCTTATGTGGGAACTTTTCCTTTGCCTTATTGTATTTTGTTTTATTATGTTTAGTTATTGTCTCTGGGAGGCCTTCTCTTTTCTCATGGGAGATGTAGGAAAAAGGGATTCTAGAGAAAGGGATGGTGTTGATGAGACCTGGGAGGAGTGGAGGGAGGGAAACTGATTGAGATGTCGCGTATGATAGAAGAATCTATTGTCAATAAAAAAGAAAATCATGAAATGTCCTAAGTCTTTATCAAAGTTTGTGAAAATTGGCAGATTATCAATGCTGTTAATACAGATCCAACATTTTTTTTGTTTTATCACAACCACTTGCTGTTCTGCCATTTGTAGTTTTTACTGAAGTATAGAGTAAATTCTACTTTCAACCTTTCAGAATGCCATCCTGTACTTTTCTTTAAAAGATGGTGATTTATGCACCTGAAATCCATTTTACTATTTCTCTACAGGAAACCTTAGAGGCTCTTGGATAACGTTTCTATATAGTAAATGACAACCAGCTGCTCTGTTTATATGTCACCATTCTAGTTCGCATTCTCAGTATGCTGACATTAAATTTGCTTTCCACTTTAGCTTCTTGGAGGCTGGATTACTCAGCTCATCCTGTAGAGAACATCCTGAACCAAAGTGTAGGTTTTCATTGAAAAGGTGAATCAAAACAAATAAAATATGTGCTGACTGACAAGAGTTCTACTCTGAAAAATTAGTTTAACACATTTGGATGAAATGGAATTTGTATTTATAAGTTTTCAACTGGAATAGAAAAATACACTACATATTGCTCTTCTTTTCATTGCATCTTCATTTTATGCTCACAATGCAAGTGAAAGCCACGTCTTTGCTCTATTTTCTACATAAAAGTATAATGTGTAATGTTTTAAATGTCTAACAGAAAAAAACCCTTTATATCTCCCAATCTTTCTGCCTACCCTGTTTTTATTGCTATTATTTCTATTCTAAAGTATGAAAGTAAGTAATATTATGTGACTGACAGGGGAGAGCCATGTGAAACTCTATTTGTAAATAGGAAACAATAGCAAAGCATAAGTGACTATTTTTAGAATCTTAAACCTTGAAGGCATAAAATCCTGATTACTTATGAAAGAATAATAATTAGAAATCACTCAGCAAGCAATATTAGAATTTAATGGCAAGAGAGTACCCAGTTTGCCTCCACATTTATTTAATTATGTGAGTTAATCAGTCTTCATTTATTAAGTTTATACAATCTTGGGCCCTAACAGAAGCACATTAGATTTTACATTAAATACATTCTGTAAGCTACCATGGTTCTCCATTCTTCTTAGTAGTATACAGTTTTTGGCATGATATGTAAACCACTCAATTTTTAAGATGGTAACATATAATTACACCAAATCAATGTGAATTCATAATGAAACCAAACTAAACATTATTATATAGGACTTGGATATACATGGTTATATATTAAGTTTAAATAAACAAATATGTGTACTCCATAATCAAGTATTCATTTAGAATACACATATCAAATCAAAATATCAATACTTAAAGTGCCATGTCATGTGAAACAAATGTATGATACTCAATATGAATAAATAAAAATATAAAAATTTATATTTAGAAATAATGTTGTGATATAGAATTTCAAGCCATATTAATATTATGAGATAAACAATTTCCTACAATATGTTCAATATTTAAGAATCAAATAGTTTTTAAAAATAAATGTATTCATATAATTTAATTACTGATCAAAGGTTACTTGAATTTCTACATAAATATATATGGAAAACTGAAAGCATATAAAGATACTAAGATACTAATGTATTGCTGTATTTTATTTTTTCTCTTATAGAAAAATAATTATGAATAAAATATGTATAACAAATATGAGTTATCTTGTGTATATCATATATGAATACATAAAAATGAATAATGATATTAATATAGATTAATAGTGAACATATCAAAGTATATTTTTATGTTTTTACTCCCTTTTAATTTGACAAAGAACTTTGCAAAGTATCATTCTGTCACTTTTTGCATTATCTGACACTAATTCTCCCATTGTTTATTTAAAATCAATACTTTATTACATTTAATTGCTGAATAATCTAGCATTGATTCTATAGAGTAATTATTAATAATCACTCTTAAAGAGGCCTACAATGATACAATGAAAGTGTGACCCAAAATAATACAAAACATACAGTTTAAAGAGAAAGAACCCAAAATATTATTGTTGAAGTTATAATGATTTCTGTCCCTTTAAGGGCAAGCCACGCCCACTCCCTCCCTGTCTGCAACTGCAGACTCTTGTCTCTTTCTTTGTCCAGCTCTCCAAAGA
>JAQHUG010000224.1:527659-540465 GCA_028555095.1 Dicrostonyx torquatus | reverse complement strand
AGGGTTGAAGAGGAGGGGAGAATCATGGAGGGGAGCAGAGAAAAATGTAGAGTTCAATAAAATGAACCAAAAAAAAAAGAAAATATATTTTTCCATAAAATATATCTTGATTATGGGTCTTCTCCCTCTACTAATACCAGTTTCTCCCAAACTCCCCTTTCACCTTTATTCATCTCCTTTACTTCTTTCTAATAAAATAACAAGTAAGCTTCTATGGGATGATAATAAAATATAACAAGGTAAAAGAGAAGCAGATACATCAGAATAGGACGGAACAAGCAGAAGGAAAGAAGACAAGAAAAGACATAAAATGCAGATGTAGATAGAGACCCACTCATTCACCCATTCAGGAACCCCATAAAAATAAAAAAAAAGGGAAGACCTATACAGTAAAGTTAAGTAATTATTAAAAATTAATTAACTTTTAAATAATTAAGGAGAGAGAGAAAGAGAGAGAGAATGAATAAAGGTAAAACAAAAGACCTGACAAGGCCTTATGAGACAAGGAACTTCCAAAGATGTTGCTGAGATTATACATGAGTATGTTGAGTTGTATTATGCATGTAGGTAGGCACATTTCCTGCATGTGTGGAGGTGGGATAACAACTTCAAGAAATGCATTCTCTCCTTCCCTTGTGGGCTGTAGTGATGGAACTCAGGTTACTAGCAGCCTCTGCAGCAAACACCTTTACTCTCTTAGCTTCTCATTATCCCACTTTATTTCTTTTTAACAAATATTTACCTTGTTTCATGTACATCACTCCCCCAAAACTGCCTCTGGGAGTAGGTCAACCTATTTTTGGAATATTGGTGAAGTTTGTATCTATGCCTGACCCAGTCCTGCATCTTGACTAAGAGTATTTCTTTATGTGAGTACCTTTTCTGTAATCTCAAGTCCTAGATTCAATTTCTCTGGAACTTGCAATAAATTACATTGAAGAACAAAAAATGCAATAGTCCAAATATTTTATGGTTCCCTGTAGACAAAGACTGCTTTTTTTGTTTCCCGGCCATCCAGACCCAAAAATAAATCACACAGAAACTCTATTAATTACAACACTTTTTGGCCAATGACTCAGGCATATTTCTAGCTAGCTCTAACACCTTGAATTAACCCATTTCTATTAATCTGTGTATCACCATGAGGCTCTGGCCTACTGGTTAAAGTTCTGGCTTCTGTTTTCTTTAGCAGCTACATAGTGTTTCCTGACCCCAACTACTCTCTCTCTCTCTCTGTTCTGACATCCCTCCTGACTACACTGTTAAGTCATTGGCCCAAACAGCTTTATTCATCAACCAATAAAAACAACACATCCCACATCAGTTCACACCTTGCTTTCTATAATAACCACTTAATTTCTGTTTTCTCTATGATACGCAGGCAAACATTTTGACTAGGCATCTTGATCAGTAGCTTGACCTTCAGCACTAGTATAATTTCTTTAATTTCTTTATATGCACAATGATTCATAGAACAAGCTCAAAATATAATAAAGTAAACAGCATGAAAAGCATGTTTAATGGCTTTACTAACTTAGGTTAAAAATGCTGAATTAATCATAACACAGGATGCATTCTCATATTCTTTGTGAGAGTTACAGTCCATGTTTGAAATAATAAGCTCTCCATTTCAAACTAAACCCTAATTTCAAGGCTTGAATGAGATGCAGAGATAAAAATAAGTTGAACAATTATGCTTCTCCTTTCAATTGAGCAATCCTTGCACCCTATAGGTTGCTTAAAATTTAACACTGATTACTTTTGACATGCCAGAACCAGTAACTCTTTATGATTTTTACTTTCAGTGTTTATAATAATAACATGGTAAGAACTCCCCATTGTTAGACTGTCAATGCTCAATTTTAAGATATAACACCAGAGAACTTACAGATTTATTTTTATATTGCTCAGGTATACAACACAAAACTATTAAGTAACGAGAACCTCGAATACGTGTAATAAAACAACACTACAATCAGATACTTTGCAAAACTCAGTTTCTCTTAGAAGAAGAAAGAAACAAAAATAACAGGTGAGCTCTTGCAGGATTAAGTCCTTAACAAAAGCCTTACTAAATAATAGCTCCCAGAAAACTTACATTTTTTTCTTCTCACTGTGTGACTCTGTATTCTATTTCACAGAACAATGCACCATTGAATGCTGTCGCTCCTACAAATGGTGTGGTAGCAGCCAACAATTTTCAAAAGAAGCTGAATAATATATACATATTTTAATGTGCTCAAACACATGGACCTGTTAGTATTAGTGGTGAGTGAAGAATGTGACCATAAGGGGAAAGCACAGCCCGTGCTCTGGAGCCAACAGCACGACACCACATGCTTCATTAGATATTCTCCTCAGAGCAGCTGCCCAATGGATCATGAAAATGAACCCGAAATATTGTCTTTCTCATTTCTTCTATTTCTGCATACACAGACGATTATGAACAGTTGGAATTTTGTGTTAGTGCCTTGATTCTCTTCTTTAACTTGCTAGGTTTGTTTCTGAATTTGAATGTCCTAACTCATGAATATACTACAGAAAGTACTCATTTGAAGTTCTCTATGTGTATTGCTGTAAAATGGACATTTTTACATTAATAAATAATAACAATAACAACAGAAAGTTTTAATTTTTATGTGGCAAAGTAGCTTTCTTAATTCTTTCTTTCCTTTCTGTCTTTCTTTCTTTTTCCCTACCTTCCTTCCATTCATCCTTCCTTGCTTCCTTCCTTCCTTGCTTCTTTGCCTCCTTCCTTCCTTCCTTCCTTCCTTCCTTCCTTCCTTCCTTCCTTTCCAAATCACTTTACAGAAACAAAGTGAATATATAGGTAAAGTTTTTTAAAAATTCAAATGAGTGTCTAAATCAGAGATAATATTTACTCTCATTTGCTATAATAATATTGCAATCCCTCGCAAGAATGTATAAGAATAGAGATCAAAAGGAAAATAAATTACATTGTTATGAATAATTATCATTTATAACATGATATTTAGTGCTGAAAATGATGAGGGTTTGGATGCATGCATTTCTTCATCATTACTACTTAGTGTAGGGACATTTATTTATAATTTCTTAATATGTAAAGAAAATGTAGCTATGCTAAAGTGGTAAAAATTCTATCTCATTATATCAAACTATATATTATTTTAATCAAGCCAGCAACAGCATTTAGTTGGACTTCCAATTTTAAGGTAAATTTAGTCTGTTAGAAATAATAATTCTTTCTTTTATTTTGTAGTAAATCAATTTTAAAGCACTATGGCAACATTATCAACAAATTGAAATAATTATGTTTATATTGTTACAAATGTATATCTAGTATGGTGTTTGAGGTTTCATTTTAAGCCACATTGGAACAGCATAACAAATGTTTACCTTTATTCAATATGATGAGTACAGAAAATATTAGAAAATTACATCGAAAGTAAAGTGAACAAACAAAATAAATGGCAAAGAAATTAATTAAGCAGTTGACATTATGTCTCTGTTATTAGCCAAAGGTTACTCATTTCTAGAAACATTAAAATAAATGGCAGCTTTACTATTTTGTTATTAAAAACCCTTGGAATGCTTTCTTAATGTCTCAAGAATAAAAAAGAATTAAATTTTAAAATAGGATAAAAATAGAGCAGAAAATAGGGAATTGTTAGGTATCATTTTTAAATCATTGATTGATTTTACACACAGTGTAAAGCAAACATGGGATGCTTCGTTCTTAGCCAGATGACCCAGTATACATCATTCTGTAAGTTAATCACTTTCTTAACATTAGGCATTAATTTCACATGAATAGACATAATTTAAATTTTACTTTTGTCAGTATTAACCTGTTGCCTAGAAGTACTTCTGAGGCTAATTATATAGGAATAGATTTTAGATATTAAAAATACACTGAAATTTACAGAATCCTAAAAGATAATAGGGACCACATAAAATCTGTTAGCAATTACTATCACATTTTCTTCCAGTAGCTTTGATTCATCCTCATTTTGTACAAACATAATACAATTATATGCTTTAATCTCAAATCATCTACTGAAAATTATTTGTCAAGGTTGACAGTCACTCTTAGTGTTTCAGACCCAAAAGACATACATGTTCTTATATTTATGTTATTTTTCCACATTGTAAACTAGAGATATACACACTTTATTCTTGAAACACATATTTCTCCTTTTCTAGGCAATTCTCATCTAAAAAAATCTCATTCAGAAATTACGGAATATTTATTCTTGAGTGCAAAATTTGTCTGCTGAATACTAGGAGCAAGAATTGCAGAATTCAATTTTAGACTCACCTAATTAATCTCTGTCCCCCATGGAAGAATTTTTTCTAGCCATCTGACTTTTATACTTCATTGGTGACTTCCCATGTACATTTTACCATGAACTGAGCCTTCAAATCCAGACTTATAGAGCTTATTTGATATTTCACTTGGCATTTCCTAAATGCAACCAGCTTAAATTTAAATTTTTCACTTTTTTGCAAAATATTTATTTCTCTTCATACACATGTCCCTCACCATCCAGTAGATCAAGTAAAATTGTTCATTCTTTCTTTACATGTAAATATACATACTTAAATTATTTATTGAGAATTGCCTATATGATTATCATATTTTCATCATTTTCACTTCCATCTCCTTCCTTCTTTCTTCAGCTCCTCCCATAAATTTGCCACTACCTCTCAAATTCAAGGCATATATATGCCATATATATAATCAATTTATATATGTAAACTTTGAATTCATAAAAGGACTCATGCAGAATCCTTTTACTGTTACTTGTGTGTGTTTATGTGTGTGTGTATATATATGGATTTAGGACTGAACACATTGGGCTGAATAATTTCAGGGGTTCATTCCTGAAGAAGACAAATTCTCCAGTTCTCATTAACCGGAAATAATAGCCTATGGCTCTTCATTTAAATGTGAGTCTTTGTGAGATTTTCCCCATTCATGTTGACATATACATTCATGTTTTTGTCTTTGTATTGAAATTTCATGAGCAAAGCTTCCCTTTCAATGCAGAATATACACTCTTACAAGAGAAGGTCTTCTCCTCTGGTTCTTACCATTTTTCTCTGTCCTCCTCTTCAATTTTCCTTTAGTATTTCGTACAAGGGGCATGCTATAGATGCAATATTTTATGATAGGCACCCCCGGTCACTTCTCTCTTAAGCATATCACTTCTCTTTTTTCCTTTTGCTTTCTATGCTACAAAAACTTGAATGAATAATTTTCATATAATTTTCTCCCTTTGCTTTCATATGTTTTCTATTAGAAACTGAGCAGTTTTCCAAGATAAAGCTGCTTTTATCCTCAATTCTAGTTTAAACTGTACCATGACGAGTGATATAATTTAGATCAAATATATGATTAGTTAGGTAGGGACAGCCAACATTTGTTCTAGAGATAGAAATTTATAAAATGAAGGAGAGTCACTCTTAGCACATAGTAATCCTTTTTCTGTTGATGTCTTTCAGTTCTCTCATAAATGTGTGCAAATCTCTTAACTTCCCTGTGCCCTCATTTTTCTGAGAGATTAATTTAAATCACGTCTAAACTCCTAGCCTCTCTTCCTGTTACAGTATTGTCACTATGCATACTATTATGTTCTTGTTGTTTCCCCATTTTTCTCCTTTACATTCTGGGAGCATTTTCATAAGTTCACACTTTTATAGGCTACACTGGACTGCAGCTGTGTTTCCCATTTTGTGCCCTTTTGCTCTATTACTGTCTTTTCCAGTGAAGATGATACTTAGTGTTGTAAATGGGGGAGAGGTGTGGGTTATGTTCCTTCTCTCTTCCCAGAACTTCCATTCTATCTACTCTGTCCACCTAAGGGCTGACCTATCTTACAAGCCAGGCAGAGTCATTATTAAACCAATCAAAGCACAGAAATACAGATGAACCCTCCTACTCCACTTAGAATTATTCCTGTTATAATAATGAAATGGCAACATTCTCTTCCGTTTATACACCTCACAGTGACATCTTCTGTGATCAAATCTCTCGAGAATTTTAGTTGTCAGGAAATTGTTTTGCTTAAAAAGTTGACGGATTTCATTTAACTACAGAAGAAACTGTTGCAGTGAGAGGACGAATGTTACTCCTGAAAAGAACATTTCAATTCAGGGCCAGGGTCCTTTCCATCCATAGCAATGAGTCTACCCCTTTGGAAACCTCTGTGCTTTACTCTCCTAGCATAAAGAAGTTACAGAGATGAAATTTGTATAAAAAAAATCTCATTTTTTAAATTCTGTAGGACAAAAGTACACTGTGCCCTTTCCTATGCAGTCTGTTTGTAATGACTAGACTACAAAGTGGCCTTAGCCTTTGGAGAGAGAGCAAACAAGGATCTTTTGATGTAACTTTTACTACAAACTTTTGATCTGGCAGTGTCTCTGTCAGACATTTCTTATTAAAAGTTACAACATCTAGAAGATACTTCATGCAAAAGCTTCTTTCAACCCACCATAATTCACTAGCACTTAGCTCTTTGCATCATGTCTGCAATCATTATCAAAAGACTTTGATTTGTACACTTGAGGGAATGCTTCTTTTGGATTTCCAGTCACCAATTCAGTCATTTCCAATTCCAGATGTTAATCACCATTACATAGCTTCAGATTAAGAAATGAAAAAACGTCTCATTTACTGTCTGAGAAGATATATATGTATAACCTACAAGGATTAAAAAGGCATACTAATATAGAAACTGAGACATTTTTGTAGCTATGTCTCTTTCTAAAGGATATGAACTTAAAGTCATATGGCACAGATATCTTAAAATATTATATAGATAATTATTATTGCATGATATGCAATTATTTCAATGACTCTCACACATTAATAGATGATAGTTCATACAGGAAATGATAATATGATGAAATAAATGTGTTAGTTTTTCTGCCCAAGATAGACTCTGGAGGTTATTTTTTTTTCCTGAATTAGATTTAGAAGTCGTCTTAATATACTTACTTTGATAGAAAGAAAATATGAACAGGACATTTTTTGCTTTATATTCAATTAAATTCATAAAATGTTCCTGAATCATATAATAGAAATGATCTACTTTTCCTGCTTAATATTTTTTTACTTGTATCATTTTAGAGAGTTGAAAATATAAATATAAAATGTATGCAGCAATCTTTATTATAAATATACAATATTGTTACTTCTATGCTTCTTCTATTTACAAATGTTCAAATGGTTATACAAATATATCAACTGCATCCTTCCTAGAAATGCATATGCATATTTTTATTTAGAAAATTTTCTTTTCTCTTAGTGATAGATTCCAAAGCATCAAAATTCTATCTTAACATATGGTATGTTTTTATAAATGCTGTTAGACTATCTATAAATTTGAATTAGCAAATGCTCAAAATTGTTATTTTAGAGATAATAGCCTTTTAGTTTTTAATTTTAAAATGTCCAAAACTTGATGAATTATATAATCCATTTCCTAGATTATCAAGCCACCCACTGCTATTTAAACATTAAAAATAGTGTTAGTAAGTGAGTAAAAATCACCTGTATGCTCCTTATTTATTTTGCAAACTACTTAGTTAGAAAAGATGACTTGTCCTTTCACTTATTTCATAATGCACACAAACAGCTTTTCTGTTGTTTGTTCAATAAGCTTATTGCCACTTAATAATAATCTTTTGAAAATATATTACTTGAATTGTCATATGTTTCATTATTTTAAGTTTTGTCAAGCATGTTTGTGTATATTTGAGTTAAATA
Organism: Dicrostonyx torquatus; assembly: GCA_028555095.1. NCBI lineage: Eukaryota > Metazoa > Chordata > Mammalia > Rodentia > Cricetidae > Dicrostonyx > Dicrostonyx torquatus. The sequence goes on along the minus strand of JAQHUG010000224.1, from coordinate 532,709 downwards.
GGCAGTCACATGTATCAATAAATTTATAATGAAGAGGTTATACATATATTTTCAATCACCATATCTATTTTAGAGTCAATTTTTCTTCACTCAATAAGTACAAATATTTTGTTTATCAAATAAAGTTGGTAACCTCTAAAATTTTGTCAATTATATAAAAGTTTAGGATAATGTCACTTAATTAAAATGACGTTAGCTACTGTCCCTGGATGTTTTAAAAGAGAGATGTCCTTTTCTCTATAAGATGTAAAATGTTTGTTGAAGAAATTCATATAAATTTCCAAGAATGCATATTAAACCTTCACAAACATATATAATTCAAAATAAGAAATCCTGAGGTTATGCTAATTTATATACACTCAACTGATCCAACTATTTCAAGAAAGCATTTCAGTTTCCCGGTTTTTAATTTTATTTTATGATAGTTGGAGGGTACTAAGCTATTCTATGTTATTAATACATGTAATTTCATATGTGTTCTTAATTCCAATATATATAGTTTGTTTATTTTTACAATCACTGCTTCCCTCCTTCCTCTCCTCCTAGTCCTTTCCCTCTGTCCCCACTTTGACCCCTGCCACATGCAGTCCTCTTCCATTTCTGTTCAGAAGAGAGCAGGCCTACAATGGATATCAACCAACCAAGGCATATCATTTGAATGCTGGATGATGCAACCCAGTATGAGGATAGGGTCCCAAAGTCAAAGAAGAGTCAGAGACATCATCTGCTTTCACTGTTAGGAGTCTCAAAAGAAGACCCAGCTATACAACTGTAACATATATGCAGAATGCCTAGGTTGGTCCCATGCAGGATCCCTGAATGATCATTCAAGTTCTGTGAGCCCCTATGAGCCTTTGTTAGTTGGTTTTCTGGGTTTTCTTGTGGTATATTTAAATCAGTCTTGATGATGTCATATGTTGAGGACTGACCTTGGCAAAAATACTTCTTGCCAGGGTAGGGGAATGGGAATTTTAGAAATATAGTAAAGAATATGAAGATGCATAAAACATAACAGGACAGAAAATGTAGAAAGTATCTGGAGGGCATTCCAGTGACTGAAGTCCAGAAATTTGCCAGCATTTATTTTTCCACAGCTTTTACACCCAACTTAACAGAGGGTGGGGAGGGGGAGGTAACAAAAGACATATTAACATAATACAAAGGATAATTCACAGGGTCAATGGCTTTATCACTCTAGACATTAAATTATTAGCATTCTGTAGTCTAGGTAGCTAAGGTGATATAGGTCACTTATGCTGAGGCCTGCTCTTCCCAAGGTGACCTCATAGTTACAAAAGAAAAGAGCTGAAGTAAATTTGCATATCCTGATCTCCTGTCTGAGTGGCCTGGACTTACTAGAATGAGTTATCTTAATTTCAAAAGAACCAAGCAATCACATTCTGAGTTGGATCATGCAACTAGCTTGTCAATCTCCAAACTCCTTGATAGTCAGACAAGGTGGAACTGGGCCTGCATTTTTCAGCATCCACACTCCAACAGAAAAATACTGGAAATACACAGTATTATATTAAGAGAAGCATCTCATTTTCAGAAAACTAAATTTTAATATTTATTGCAACAAACACTAAATCTCATCATTTGTATTTATGTAAATAGAACAGAAACAGACCATGAAACTAGATTAGAGATAAAAAGAGAGGAATACGGTTTTGAGAAAGTGGAGGTAGGGAGCAAAACGTCATCTATTTCTTGATATTTATAAGGGTACCAGTGATAGGAGGATGACAAAGAATCAGGGGAGTGGAGGAAAAATAAAACAATGGAAGCAATTTAGAATAAAGCAATGAAAGCATTTTTTTGAAAACACAATAATGCAATTCAGTATCTTGTAAGCTTAAAATTTTTAAAAATCTTTTATGAAAGTACAGTGAAATTTTGAATTTCTTCCTCAAGTACACTCCATCATAAAATCATAGCATACATGTATTATTTGTGGTATGTTTTCCTGGCAGAGAGCAATGCAAATTACCAAGATATTAAGTTTTCTGAATTATGAACACTTATTTTGCTGACAGTATCTTATTCCTGGATAACTGTGTACAGGAACCTCTATCTAGAACTTGAGCCTTGTGTGCTTATCAGCTGTATCTTAATAGTAAGGTGGTTGGTGCAAGAACCTTTAATCAAGTTTTGCAAATGTATATTTAAAAAGAAAAAGTGAGCCATGTTCTCATGGCAATTGCTTTTTCCCTTCAAGAATAAAACAAAAAATAAGGAATAAAATAAAAAAGGGCAAAAAAGGAAAATTTCTTTAAAAAATTTTTTGGGGGGTTTTGGTTGGGGGGGGGGGTGTTTTTATACATGTGGGGAAAAAATTTAGGTCCTCTGGAAGAACAGCAAGCATTATCAACTGCCAAGCTGTCTCTCCAACTACAAACAAGTAATTTTTGAAATTATCTTTGTGTTTCTTAAGTTTGCTTATATTTTAAAGTTTTGGGTATTAATTTTGTTCTGTTTACACTTAATTAAGCATAATTTTGGAGAATTCACTGTCTTATCTACCTACACTTGAATAAAAATCATTTGCTACATAGTAGAAAAGGTTTACAGGATATTAAACAATATTGGATCATGTTATGTGTAACTATTTAACCTAGAATAAAAGTATACCCTAGAACTTAAGTGTACATTTGTATATGTACGTAACTGTAAGTATATATCATTTAGAGCCACCTGACAAAAGACAATATTAGTTACACAAGGATATCCTATGAAAAATTTCTAAATAGTTGTTAATAAATACATACATTTTATAATTCCTTGCATGTCATTTTATAAAGTATATTGATTATGTGATGCAATCTTAATAGATTTTTCACAGTAATTTAACAAGTGAAGTTTATGTGAGGGAAGATCACAGCATATCTGCTTTTTCACTTCTTGTTCTTGACAAGCCGTACATTTTTTTTATCCACTTGTTACAGTTATGCAAGGTAGTTAACATCACATATTTATTCTTACTTCATTAGTGACATTTAAATCTGCAGTATTACAAAAGCATGCTAATGTTTTATTTATGATTTTTATAGTGTCACTTATTACCATTCATATCATTCACATTAAAAAAAAGGAAACTAATAAGCCAGGTATTGGGTATTATTTATGCTTGTCTCTAGTGTGATAACAGTTTTAATGAAAAATGAATAATAATGTAGGCAGTGGTAATTACTCCAAGTGCATTTACCTCACAATGCAGACGGCGTGTAATGCAGTGGGTTTCTAAGCTGTGTCCTTCATGTGTGCACATCACAATGAAAAACTTACAGAGTTGTCATCAAGTATATATCACTCTGAACAAATGGGTTTTTAATTTGTACTAGGAAGCAGAGTAAATCCACCTTTTCTGATTTAACATGGAAGGACACTGCAATGACATATCAAAGATTAACTTACTCAAAATATTGGAATCAAGTATGTGGGGCAAGACGATATATGTTTTGTGAGCTTGAAAGTAACACAACAGCACATCAATCAAGAATATGTTGCTGTGTATCATCATTGCTTGGAAAGGAATGTTGTAAAAAGAGTATAAGTGAAATACACATTAGTGTTCCAAAAGAGAAGGTATAGAGATAAGCAGATTAATGATTTAGATTAAAATTTAGAGAGAAAGCTGAATACGGTGTTAAGACCATACAGTTGAAAATAATGATGGCATATTATAGTAAACATTAATCTGCTGAAGCTGATTGAGGGCAGTGGCCAAAATGACAAGCGCTTTTCACAAATGGGTTTATCCTGCTTTGGATAACTGTCCATAAATCAGTGGATCATGAACAGGAGCTTTATGAAGGACTAAATTGTTTTCACTGGAAATAGTTTTAATGCTGTCACAGTTTTAGTGTACGTTTAATGCATTGTGCTCAAGCATGCTCTTCATAAAAAGTGTTTCACTCTCCATGATAAACTGAAGATGAAGGGGTGTGGTCTTCACCATCCCAGCCTGTGACCAAACCTCACTGCCACCCCCCTAATTAATTAATGTGGCCCGGTCACCAGGTCCCAGGAGAGGTATAAAATGGCAAACCCAGGTGGGGAGCGCTCTCTCTGCGCAGATCACCGACCTGTGTACTTCAACGAAGGAGTTCTTTTTGGGTATTGTAATCTGTGTGTACCTTAGTCTTGGTCTTTTTAATAAATCCGTGTATCACGTCACACCTGGCCGCCCAACGTGGGGCTCGAACCCACGACCCCTTGGGGCAACCCCCAGCTGGGTGGGGCTATATTTCTCCCCAGGGTGAGGCCCTGTTTTTCTTTGGGATTTTCTGAAATCTGGGCTGGTTTTGAGTCCTTTCTAGCCAGTTTTTGCGACCAGCCCCGCCCAGTTCCAACTTTCAGTTTTGCTGCCTGGCGCAACGGCTCCACCCAGAGTGGGACAGCGGCTGGCTCCCGCTCTCCCTCCCGCCAGCCGCGGACCCCTGCGCGGCCCCGCTGCGGTCTATCTGCCCCTGCGGCGGTCCCACCTGACTGTGCACTTCAGCCCCACCTGGAATGCGCACTCCCCTGGATTCTCACACACCGCAGTGGGTCACTGCGGAACTTCAGCAAAGCTGCCCTTTGGTCTCTGCACCTTCCCCGCGCCACGCCTGCTGCTCGCGCCTGCCCCGCCCAGCTTCAGCCCCGGACTGCAGACGCCCCGCTCCCGCTCCGCTTCACCGCCGCCTTCGCCGCCGGCCCTAGGGCTCCCGTCCCATCAAACCTCTACCCCGTTGTTTGGGCCCGTGCGCCACAACCCGCGACTGCCTGCCCTTTGGTCTCTGCACCTTCCCCGCCCAGCACGTGCAGCGAGCCCTTCCCGCTCCGCACTCCTGCGTTTACCCATTACAGGGTTTGGGAACTGGTCATTGCTGTCGGTCCCGCCTACAACTGAGGCTCCGCCCTCAAATCAGGCCCTTGCGGAGACATTTTTAGAGTTTTGCAGGGGTGTTTCCAGAGTCTGAGGACAGGAATTGTCTCGCCTCCATGGACTGAGCTTGCGGAAACTTTGTTCCATTGCGACATCTACTGGTAAACTGTGGTATCATGTCTT
>JAQHUG010000224.1:507766-518832 GCA_028555095.1 Dicrostonyx torquatus | reverse complement strand
GAGAGAGAGAGAGAGAGAGAGAGAGAGAGAGACAGAGAAGAAGAAGAAGAAGAAGAAGAAGAAGAAGAAGAAGAAGAAGAAGAAGAAGAAGAAGAAGAAGAAGAAGAAGAAGAAGAAGAAGAAGAGAGACCTTGGTGCTCAGGGAATGATATGGAATCCAGAAAGGATGGAGGGCACCAGGAGGAAAAGGCCCTCTAAATTGACTGAGCAAAGCTCATAGGAATTCATAGATAACAGCGTACATGTCAATATCTGGGACATCTCTGTCCAGGTAAAATAATCCCTCATATAGAAGTCTATCAGATGCTAACTAATAACATTTACAGAAGCCTGGTCCAAAGGTAAGATAACATAAGCCAAATGGCCTTGTGCTAATTCAGAGTTGACAACATGTCTGAAATCTGATTAACTTTGGTCCATTTATTGTGACTTAAGTACGGAGAGAAAATGCTACTCAGTTTTCCTTCCTTTGACAAGCTTCACATTATTACTATTATGTTATTAGTGATAACCCACAGGGCTTTGTACATGTTGGGAAAATGCCCTACTATATCTTTCTCCAAAACTTATTTCAAATATAGTGTAAGAATAAGTGATATCATTTATTTAGTCTTTAATTAAAAATGTCTGTTAATATTTCATGCATTTAATCAATGACAATAAAAGTATCATTTATCTTAAATTATTATAAATGTTATATCTATATAATTTATATTAATCCATTTGTTTTAGGTCTCCTTTGAAAAATAAGCTACACACAATGTAATTATGGAAATTGTATGCATTTCAGAATAAGTTTTTATATTTTGATGTATTGCATTTATTTTGACACTAAAAATAAATTAGATTCCCTTCAAGACTCAATGATATACCAAAACTCCAATAATCTTTATCCTCATTATTTCACTCTGAAATGATTTCAGTTGGCTTTTAATCGATCTTTCCAACTATTGACCTCTATAAGGTATATCTTCAAGGAACACACAGTAATACAAAATGTTCTGAAACCATGTTTTCCATCTCCTTCCAACCTCTTTATCCATTCTCATAACTATGATGCCTAAATCATTTAAGATTCCCTGACGTCCTGGCTTCAAATATCTCTTAAACCCATCTCTATGACTTCAAATTTATCATTCCTTATTCTCTTAAGTGAATTCTCTAATTTAGATAATTGATCTAACAGTTTCCAGATAAAATATGCCACTTTCTTGGCTCTAATCCATTTCTTGCTGCACTCCTAACACCTGGAATGCCCTTGCTTTTTCCCCTCTTCTCATTAAAGTTGAATTCTCCATGGAAATATCACTTAAATGGAGTAATCCACAGTGATTTTATCTACTCCATATTCCTATTAAATTTATTATGTCAAATATCAATTAGCACAACTTTGAACACCATTTTACAACTTAAAGCTCTTCACACCTCAATCACAACCTCAGTGGAAGTGTCCTACCTTTTGATATAAATTTATAGCAATGATTTGCACAATAATATGCATGCATATATATTTAAAGATCTTACTGTGTGTGTATACATATACACACACACTAAGATCTTTATAGTAGTTTTATAAACTATGTTTAGAGAACTGTAAATTCAGATATATTATTATCCTATTTATGATGAGTAGATACAGGGGTTAATAGCATTATATCATCTAAAATTACAAAAAAAATAGATTAAAATCAAATAATGAACATTATGATGAGTGTGCACCAGTAATGAAAGAAGAGAAATGTTATTAGTTTTGTGCACATTTTGGAGAAACAAAAGGCAGTGTACGTTCTCAGTGAATATCTAAATACAGTTTTTCAAATAAACAAAATAACAATGCTTTTGGATTAGAAATATTTAAAGCAAAATGAAAAGAAACAAGAAAACTTATGAAAATGGAACTACCCAATTCCAAGAAGCATATACCTCGCCAAACCATGGTTAGTTCATGCATTAGTAAAAAGGTACAAAAATTAAACTATAGATATTTGACATGAGTCAACAGAACCCAGTAGAAAATATCTACTATAGACTTGTTTTAAGTTACTTGCACCCTTATCAGACATGTTGAGTTTTTACAGTGTAAAAACTTGTCTTTACAATGGTTACTTACTGGCATTATTTACACGAAAAGAAGTGACTCAATGACAGCTATATCACCAAATCCTATGCTACCATGCATTATAGCCCACAAAAGCTGGAACCCACTGCACAACTTGCCTGTGGCTCAACAGGTTGGAGTTTGTTCCTGTTCAATTAGTCTGAGACACCTTTCGGATGCTCAGCTGATCTCTGCCTCATTCAGGAAGCTGAGAGTCCTTGACGCTTAGATTCATTCAGTACAACCTATGAGTAGTATGTAAAAGGCTAGTCAAGAGACCATTCTGTCTTTAAAAGTGAAAGGTGCCATCCCAGCTCAGAAACTTCAAGGAAAATATGTCTTGCAGCAATGACCATTAGAAAAAGAAAGACTAGAGAAATTGTTCATGCATAAATTTTGGGTTAGATTCAAGATTACAGTTCATAATCAGAGTGTTCAAAATTTGGACACTTAGAATCATTAAACATACTATATTTCAATTTGCTATGAAATGATTCTATCTCTATTTATCATCTCTCTATATGTATATATACATATACATTTATATATTTCTAGCTACCATTTAGAAATTTATTTAAAAACTTTTAATCCAAGAATAAAAAGTGACATTTGTAGAAAAACGTTAACAATTTAATCACTCTTTAACTTTCCTTTAAGTTTAGGAAAGGTATCACAATATTTAATCAAAAAATAGATTACATTTTATTAGTCGGTGAGAGTATAAATTGTATGACAATATTCATAATTCAGTCTGCGAGGCATCAATGCCATGACCAGAGAATGGCCATAGGTGGAGCTTATAAAAGTTTTAAGGTTTTTGATATAGAAAATAAACACTGAATGGCAATCTTATAAACAATGGAAAGCTTGATTCAGAGAATGTAAATATTGGGTAAGTCAAATTTTCTTCTTGAACAACTACAAATGGCCAGAAAAGTGCTGGTGTATTGATTTTGATGTTACAAATAAATTTCATAAAGTCAACATATTAACAACCACTAGTCTTTGAATAATGTGGATTAAATACATAAAATGCCAGAAAAGTTGGAAGATTTATAGCAGCCGTAGTGTATCACACAATTTCAATAGGAAACATTTGCTAGCAAATGATCATTGCTATTCATTATGAATAGGTTGCTGCAATGTTTTTCATTCACTAAGGAAGAACTCAGATGGAAAACTTTGATCAATATTAGAGGCAATAATTTAAGTGTGAAGGTTTATAACCAAAAACTTTATGCTAGTGTATTATCAAAGACTTGCAGCCTTAAAATCTATGACTATATTTTTGATAGTATGAAATAATGTGCTTTTTATTACCAGAATTTTAATAACTGGTCATTAGAAATTGAGCAAGTGGTTAATCAAAATGTCATTGAATAACTTACCATGTACTGAAAAGAGTGGACAACCCATCAAACTTTACCCTATAGGTTTAATACATGGGTTACTAAATCATTTTTCCAATACTCCTGCTACCAAAAATAATTAATAATTTATAGTCTCAAAACTTCTAACTACCTTGAGTATATTAAGCATTTGCAGAAACCGCAAGTCAAGTTAGTTAATTTATATTTAAGGTAATAAATAATGTATTCCCAAATCTAATCACATCATTGAATTTATAAGGCATATTAAACAAGGAAGTGGTAATCCAAATACATAAAATACTTAAAAATTATATGGTTAAGATATTGAAATCAAGCTCGATAGTTTACCTTTCTACTTTTGAACATTTCATTTTTTTCTTCAGTGATTGAATATGATATTCTAGAAGGCTTTCTAATTGTGTCCCAAAATTTATGGCTACTAAAAGCACTATAGAATGTCTAATTAGAGAGCAAATCTGAGCTATGTATAACCTGTGTTTTATATTATGAATAATTATATAAAACCAGACCAATAATAGGGGATCACAGCATTGACAAGGTTTAAACATCAACATGTTCTTAATTACACTGAACTTCACAACATTTATTTTCAATATATAATCGTAAATAAATGATAAGATATTTTACACTCAATATTGATCAATATTAATGTTTAAATTAATTGTTATTAGAATGTACTAGGGAACTAAATTTAAATCTTAACATTTTCATTATCTAATATGTAAGGATAACATGTTTATCAGAAAAATGACAATCTCTTTAGACATATTGACAAGCAGAACATGATTACTCCCTCTGTGACTTGATTCACATATTGTGTCTCCATTATGATGAAGTCTGTAAAGAGTAAGGATAGATGTTCAAAGCCTTTCATAACTCTGTTGAACTTATTTCTCCTCTTAGTGCTTTATAATAATGCACTCAATTATCATTTTTGTGTCAGATTTGTGCCAGGAATAATTGCTAAAATTTCATGAGATGCTTATATAATGAATTTCTTGTGTAGAATTTATGTCCCAGATTTTTAAAAATATATTCTAAGCAAAATTAAAAAAAAGAACAAACACAAATTTAAAGAGAAAAAGCAGTAGCTCCAATTTTAGGATCAGTGCTTTACATTCACATTAAGCAAATAAATATGAGCAAGGTTTTTGTATAATGCCACAGTTCAATGGCTCTCATCACAACTTTACTACCAATTTCCTGCTCTATAAATGACCAGAATACATTACTAATACATTTGTGGTTTCTAAGATGACGTTATTATTTTCAGACCTGTAATTTTACAGGTAAATATTCTTCACATTCATTTGCAAGAGCTGATATTTTATTAACACAATTTCAATGAGAAAAGTGGTTTAACACCTCAATGGATGTACACATACATTAACATCAGATCCTATTTGCATTTGTCACTTTGGCAAAAGCAGCAGTTAGCTGATTTTTTCATAACCTCTATAAATAAAGATTGATTTTCAAAGCTTCAATAAACACTACCCTCTTTCTGTAAGCAGGATGCCAATTTTGTAAGCCATAAAGTTTAATAGCAGGTTTACTTATTAATAAGTGGAAAGTCCTTGGGGAGCAAATATTCTTAAATGAGGATGAAAAATATGACCATGGTTAGAGGATCATCTGTCATTTACCAAAAAAATTAAAATATACTTTTAGTGTCAAATAACCAAGCAAAAGAGCTACATGAGTATAAAAGTTTATCAGTTTTATTGATAAAGATTATATTAATTTTCAAAGAAAGGATATTTTAAACTTTATAATTAACATTCATTTTTAATTAGCATCACTGCGGCTGTTAGCGGAATTGAAGACCTAGAGAGAGTTCAAAAAGATATGAACTATCCCACTGTAATTACCACAACCCCCAGCAGGCCTTCCCTCATCTGATTAACACCACAGCAGGGTGGGAGAGCCAACACACAGCTAACTGCCATCAGCATGAGAAAAATAACAAGGCTGAGGAGATTCAGAGGAGCATACCCCTAATGTTGAAAAGTAAGAATCCAAACTTCTTCATGTTATTGTTAAAAGGAAACTCTAAGGTCTGAATAATTTTAGAAAACTCAAACTAATCTGGGTATCAACATTGAAAAGCAAAGAATACTTCATTTTCTCTCCTCAACAAACAGTGACAATCCTGTGTGAAATAATTCTGAGTTTCAAGACACAAGAAAGCCAGTAGGGTACACAAGAAGACCACCTATGACAGCACAAATCACCATCTGTCAAGTCCGGTTGCTCCTGCCCTGCATAGATGGCTTAGGCGGGCCTCCAATATGACAAGTCCCAGAAAGATGGCCCTCCAACGTTAGTCTGCTTCTCAACACTTTCCATCAAAGGCTCAAATGGAAAGGAAGAGCTACTTCTCCTAGTCTTACACTTGTGTCTTGTTACCGTTGAAGATTGACATTTAATTTCTCAAATCATTGTTGATGCCTAATACTTAAATTGTTAATTTGTTCTGTTGTCAAAACAATTTTGTTACATGTACTTATCTTGGGAGGTCTGGGGGTAGGGCAGGAAATGTGCTCAAGTGAGTTCTGTTTTTGCAGTGGTGACAAATGGGAAAGGCCTGGAACTTGCAGGTCCTTGTTATTATGGTATGGACACAAGAAAAAACTGTCCTTTAAAACTGTATTAATAAATAAATAAAGTAAAGTAAATAAATAACAAAACAACAAAAATCAAAATTTTAAAAAAATCCAAATATGGATATTTCAGTGAAGTACAACTGACAGTGATAAAACATTTTTATTATTTCACTTCAAAAATATAATTAAACTAGTTCTTTCTTCTGTCATGGATCCTTTCTACACTAATCAAAATCCTTATGTCATGGACATAATAATGCTTTGATTGTAATGGCACAAATTAATCAAAGAATCATAAGTGTCACTCCAGTAGATGATTTCTAATGTTTCTAATAATACTTGTTGTGTTTCTTATTTTGGTTAAAAATATTTGCTATTGGACATTTTTTATATGATTAACTATGCCACTTGATTTCAAATTTGTAATGTTAATGCTATTTTTATAAGCCCTGATAATGTACATAATGGTAGGTGTGTAATAGGCTTTGTCCAGTAAAATATACTCAAGACCCATAATGGCCAGTTCCTGATCAATGTCCAATATGCATTGGTGGAGATTATCATTTTCTATTTGTTTTTCTTTTTCTTTTTCATTTTTTTTGGTTTTTTGAGACAGGGTTTCTCTGTGGCTTTGGAGCCTGTCCTGGAACTAGCTCTTGTAGACCAGGTTGGTCTCGAACTCAGAGATCTGCCTGCCTCTGCCTCCCAAGTGCTGGGATTAAAGGCGTGCGCCACCACCGTCCAGCTCATTTTCTATTTGTATGCATATAAATGATGATTAAAATACTGCATTAAAATAAGTGAATGATATTTAAACAAAAGCAGAAGTGGTAATTTCTTGGGTCTGTGTTCACAAGAATCTTGAGAAAGTTTTAATGCATTCCATTAGCTGCTATATGTGAAATTCCTACATACTCCATAACATCGTATCACAAAATTCGTAACATAAAAAACAGAAATGCAGTAACACAAAATGGTAAAAATAAGCTCACCTTAAAATAATTCAAGAAGTTGATACTACTTTTGAAGGTTGTAGAGAAGTATCTCTCCCATGACTTTCTCTAAACTTTTGGTGTAATAATACCCTGCTTTTGCCCAATTTTTAGAAGTACATTATACAATCAGCTTTTATGTTTGTATAGTATTATTTCATTCTGTGTGGCTCTTCTTATATTATTATTAAACCATGATTTGGGACTCATTCTAAAACAAAATAATATTGATTATATTAGTTATATTTACAGTTGCTGTTTTTAGAAATAAAAACACAATCTGAGTTGTTGGGCATTAGGAGTTAATATAATATCTTGGGGACTCAATTAAACATGAAACTGGCATATTAAGAAAGTGTACATAGTATATACCTTTCAGTTGCTAGATGCTTTTTAAAAATAGATCTAAGGTAATGTCAAATTTCTAGTTAACTACATCATTAGAGGTAATGAATTATAAATATTAATAATGTTATACAACTATATATAGCCTATATATATATATGAGAGCTATTTTTTTAAATATCATATTTTTTATTGATTTTATTGAGCTACATATTTGCCTCTGCTCCCTTCCCTCTTCTTCAATCCTCTCCTATGGTCCCCATGCTCTCAATTTACTCAAAAGATCTTGTCTTTCTCTACTTCCCATGTAGATTAGATCCATGTATGTCTCTCTTAGGGTTCTGTGAGAACTATTTTATTTAAATGGATTTTCTTTGTTACCACAACAAAAATATCTTTCATAAACAACTTAAGGGAAGGATAATCTACTAGTGCTGACAGTTTCCGAGATGTTGGTGAAGAAGTTCTGGAAGAACAGCAAGTTATATAGTAGCAACCAGGAACAGAGAAGAAAGAAATGCAGAAAAGCTCCAGGATAGGGCATAGCTTGTGGACTAATTCTTTGTACTTCCTCCAGGGAAGATGTTTTTAGAAATTTACAATAGTACTATTAAATTATGAACCCCTTCTGGTTCAACATATGGGTATGTCAGAATTCACATGATCTAATTGTCATTATATCTTCCAAGATTCATGTAGCTGTATACTTTACTAATGCAAGAACTCCTTTTTCCTATCATGTTTACAATGAAGATTAACCATTCCAGAAAAAGTCATTATTCTATGATTATAAGGAATATTAAAGATCTTCACACTTTCTGAGACCATTGATTCTCTTCTTCACCTTTTCTGTATAACATCATATGTACATTTTGTATTGCTGGCCAATATTCAAATTTATAATAGATACTAATTTATTGCATATAATTGACTTGAAGACTTGAACCCAACCTTAGATTTGGTGACAATATGCTGGAAAAAAATAGTCATTATGAGGACCATCAGATATAACTGACAATATTACAAATATATTGATATGTACTATCATATTTATCTATGTGCATTTGTTTTTTTGCATGTGTCATATGTCTATCCACATAAATTAAGAAAGGTTAAGACACATTTCAGATCATAACATCAAAATTTTTTATTCCACTGGATACCATAAAGTAAGCAAAGGAAATTCAAAAGTTACTGAGTTCGCTGAATAAAAAAACATTAAAATAGAAAAACATAGAAGGAATAATCATTAAGGGATTTCTTTAGAAAAAAAAACTAGAATGTGGTGAAAAATAAAATTGAGTACAGGTGGAGGAGAATGTCTTTCAAGAGGAGGCAATCTTGGTTATAAAGATGTTAAATTTTACCTAATTGCTTTCTAAGAAAGACTAGATGCCATACTTGTTTCAAGCGATGTGACTAAGCTTTGTGATTACATAGTGCACATCAACCGCAATCAGCCATCAGGACTTTAATGAGAACTCTAGTTCAGAAAAACAAGTCATTTTTCAGAGGATGATGCACACTGAAATAGCAGAAGTGCAAACTCCACAAAGCAATCATCTTTGAAATGAGGAATTTTGTGAAACAACAGGAGGGGCAAATCATGCATGATGATATTGAAGTGCATCAGAGTAATGAATTACCCTCTGCACAGTAAAAATAATGGGTTTTTGTAATGGTGAATTTTCCCCACAGTTTTTACTTGAAGGAGATTTTCAATGAAACATTTTCATAACTCTCCAGAGTTATTTCAATAAAGTTGAAGTCTTTTTATTACCATGAATCTTTGCAGTGTATTGAAAAAAAAATCCCCAGCCTTTACACAAGGTTATGTGATATAGTCAGGTGATACAGTAATCCAGAGTCCATCAACTTAAGATCGAGGGATAAAGTTGTAGTCCTTGATTTAGACGTATAATTTTTAAGGTCAAAAACTGATTGTGCATTTTAATTATAAACAAAAATACTAACCAGAGTAATCAATCTAGTAAGTGATCTTAAGGTTAAACAAATATACCCAGTATCTAGTGATATGCCAAAAAAACAAAAACGAAAATTAAAAACATGCAAGCAAATTCCTAGTCAGTGCCACTTCATGTCACTTTCAATTTTAAGACAAATTGGTTTATTTATCCTTGTCCCATAACATGAGGTTTCAGGCTTTGTCAGATAGAGAAAAACAAAAAAATATTTTAGTAAATTTAAAAAATTTTTAAAAACACATTAAAGCACAGACCATTGATTGCAAATTATCAGAATGTTGTAAGCAATATCAACACAACATGTACATATCAGGTTTACCCTGCTTATTAAAATTTGTTTGGTTTGTAATTCAGAATATCAAAATTCATTGTCTTGAATTTCTTTCTTTTTTTTTTAAAGGAAGTTAGCTAATCAAAATTTGAACCTGCTTTGTACTTCTGTTATCTTGATTGCATTTGCAACAAACTTATTTGTTTATATTTTTCTGACTTTTTAATCTTAGACTTATTGTTAATTATGCATTCTTTGCTTGGTTCTGATTTGTTTTGGAAAAAGTTTCACTCCCTACAAAACTGACTGGAATGTACAGTCCTTCTAGCTTGAACTCCTGAGAACAATGCCTACAAGTGAGTAATATTTTAATCTGGACTTTCAGGGAATTTGATACTTTTAATTTCTGATATGATTTTGCCTTTCATATTTATGTGTTTTCCTGGTTTTGTTTCCATTACCATCCATTTTTTTACAATTAATGTTATTGCTCTTTTTTGTACCTCTGAGTATCAGGAATGTCATTAACTCACAGGCTTTCTATCTGTGAGTCACCATAGTGTTGGATATTACCAATATTTCTCACTGGATATAATATTTTGTTGATAATATTCATCAAATTTTCTTAGTGTCCACGCTTGGTGTATTGTTGATAACTTCTAAGAGAAAAATATGTTTTCTGAAATATCTGACTTCATAAAGTAGTTTGTTTTGCTTCTTTTTATATCTTTATTTAGAGGACTCTGTGAGTCCTCTCTCCGATTACATTTTTCTATTTCTATGGCCATTCATGGATTGTTATTTTGGTAAAGAATATGAATGGTCCTGCCCTGTTTTTAAGAATTTGCCTATGGTTTAATCATAAGGAAATGGACTAGTTTTCTTGGCAGAAGAAATTTCAAGACAATTTAACATTGAAATTGTGGCTTAGGAAGAGTTGAGTTCAAAGAATCCTATAGAATTGGGATGTGGTAGGAGTGGGAGTTGGGGAAGGATTGTAGGAGACATAGGGGTCCAATATACCACAAGAAAATTCACAAAATCTGTTCCCTTGGAACCTCCACCTCATTATTGCAACCCTGCTTGTTGTAATTAAGGGGAGAGGTGTTTGGCTCTCCAACGTGTGTGGTTAATCCACTTAAAAACCTGAGAGGGCTTAAAAAGGAGAGAAAGACTTTAACGCTGCTTTTTGCTGTTTGTTAAATCTACCTAAGAGAGATTTCCTGACTCAACAAAGCAACACTGTGGCGGTTTTACAACAGTGTCTGTGCTGCCAGCCTGAGCTTTGGCTCTGGAGGGAGATAGACCATTTTGGTGGGGTTTTCTGAGTGGAATGTTGAGGCTTGCTTGCTTGATGGCATTGTGGGCCTGGAGCTGC